>WBMY01015705.1:284659-297632 GCA_013397315.1 Donacobius atricapilla
GGGGGGAGGGAAATGAGGAGAACAATATCCTCTTAATTGTCTCTATATAGCTCCACAGTTAAAGTATTACTTTTTAAAGGGACATAATTTATTCTGGAGGCACGGTGTTATAACAACCAGTACATAGTTTCACCGCGGCGTAACCCGCTCTATTCTTCATTGTGCTTTCCGGTGGCGTTGCTTTTGCAGAACTCCTTGTTACGCCGTCCCCGATACTGTACTTACAGTTTTATTCAATTTAAGCCAGTTCCTGCNTTTTTATCCCCCCACAACAAAAAAAAAAAAAAAAAAAAAAGTTTCTTTACTTTTATTGCTTTAGACAATCGGGGAAAGTCATCCAAAGAAAACGAACCCCCAGCCTGGGCCTCCCAGGCTCGGCTCGCAGCGAGCAGCCCGAGCACACACGCACAGACACACACGTACACACGCACCCAGGGCTTCGCCCTCCTGCCCTGTCCTGTGACACAGCAGCCACAGCAGCTACGTGAGGGGCCCGGGGGTCCCCGCGCCACGGATGGCTCCGCCAGCAAGCTGCTACGGAGGATGTGTGGCTCTCTGCTTTGCAGTTTGGGGGTAAAAAGGTAGTTTTCAGCTCTTTTTTTTACCCCCTGGTTTCTCCACTGGAGAGCAGGGAGGAGGGAAAGGTCGCTGAAGCCTTCAGAGGTTGAAGGCTGAGGTGGTGTTTCCTTGCCCTGGTCATCTAGGTCCTGTATCGTCCTGGCTCTGAGAGCCCCAGTGGAGCTGTAGGGGACCCATCCACCACCCCATCCCTGACCGGGGGCTCCCCGAGGTGTAATGGGAGAAGACCCATCATGGGTCAAAAGGAAGTTTGACCTACAACTTCCAAAGCTAGTTCAGCTGCTTTTTTTGACTGCCCTGAGAGTACTTCAGAGCACAAGGAGGAAAGCGAGGGGATAGAATAACTTGGGCTGGACAGGAGAGTGAGCACGCCCTCCAAAATCCCCTCTAAAAGTCAGGGGCCTGCCTGTGCTCTCTATCGGGGTGAAGTGAACAAATGAGCAGCCCTGTGGGGAGACCAAAGTGTGCCCAGCCTGATCAAAGCAGGGCAAAAACCAGGAGGGATGGGTCAGTGGGGACCGGGAGGTGCAGGGGAGGAATTGGAATGGGGGCAGCGGAACAGTGGGGCTGGCAGGGCTCACTCCAGGCAAAGGGACAGCTGGGGGACCCCAGGATGAGGGAGCCAAGACAACAGCATGTTTTGAGAGGTGGGTAGAGCAAGGCTGGGTTTGGAGACCACAAAAAAGGAAGAGGAATTCGGGATTTGGCAAGTCCTAGGTGTTACTGGGCAAGGAGATCAAAACCGGTCTCCAAATTAACACGGACAGAAATAGGAGCACAGAGGCAACTCCGGCACTTTTGACCTTAAAATTACAGAAGACAGTGAGCTGGAGGAATAATGACCCGATTCATCAGGAAACGCCCCCCTTCCCAAAACTCCTCTTAAAAAAAGGAAGCCAAGAGGGCATTGAGTTGAACAAAAAACCCTCTCCTGAACGTGGGAACTTTTGACATCTGCATTTTTCCTGCTGCTAAACTGCTCTAAACCTTGCTAAACTGCTCTAAGAAAAATGGAAGGTCGTGCATCATGCTTGCGCTCAGGGACCCAGCTGTGGGGATCCACGATGGGACTTCCATCATGCTGTGGGGAACCCCATCCAGGGATGAAGATCCAGTGGGGCCACTGGGGTCGGGATGCTACAGGAGCTGTGTGAGTGGGGCAGGGAAGGACCACCCCAGGCTCCAGAGGTTGCCAGCTCTCCTCTGGAGAAATGGGAAAAGGCTTTGCAGCACATGATCCACCTTTGGATGAGGAGGGATGTATTAGACATGGTTGGCTAAAGGGAGTTGGGTCTTGGCCTAGCTTGGAGCAATTTTCACACATACTGTGAGATGCCAATGAAAGTCCTGGTGGAGTGTAAAGTCATTAAATGAGATGAAATTAAACAATTTAGTTATTTCTGCTTCATCATATTTGTGCAGTATGGCAGGCAGAATGAATTACTACTAATGATCGAATTTAGTAATACTAATTAAACTATCTCAATTTAATTAATACTAACAGAGAAAACAGACAAAATTACTAATGTAAACCTTGAACTTAAAATCAAAAGGTGCCTCTTCGCTTTTGTGAGTCACTGAATGTGAGGCTTTTCCCTGAAAATAGCCTGTGTAGAAGTGGCTCTTTGTACTCCCTAAGTAAGCTGTTCCATTGTACGGATAACTACAGTTCTCCAGCTTTCTTTCTCCCCCTTTTTTTCCCCCTAAATGTTACTACTTTTACTCCTTGTTTTCCCAAAGAGCTTCCAGGAGAAGAGTCTGAGCTCTGTTCAGACTCACTCAACATCAACAGCACTGATAAAGCAGTTTCCAGTGCTGGGACAAATTCTGCCCTGGGTGCTTGTAGGAAGAGAGGCTATAAAGAGCTTGTGGAGCCTCCCTTGCTGGGAAATCACAGAATCACAGAACGGTTTGGGTTGGAAAGGACCTTAAAGATCAGATGATCTTCCAAAACCCCCTTCCACTGGACCAAGTTGCTCCAAGCCCTGTCCAACCTGGTCTAAAGTTTCAGATTTAGCCTACAAGACCAGTAATTTGGGAAAACCACAAGCCCATCTCTTCATCAAGGAAGATGGCTTTAGAGTCACTGAGTTAATACCAGTAATCTCAAATTAAAAACTCCACAGATACATGAAGACTGCACTGCAAGCCCTGCCCATAAAGAAAATGTGAATTTTAACCTTTATCTTATCTGAAGACGACTAGATTTACTCTACTGTACATAGCTATAAGCAAAAGACAAGCATAATTGAACAAAAATGTTATTGCGTTTCTAAAACAAACTCCTGCCAATACAAGTCTTCCATCTCCTCTCATCAGCTTCAATGAATGTACAGCCAGGTCCCAAACCACAGATTCTCAGACATGATCTTTAACCTAAAGGACTACAAGAAAGTCCTTAAAAGAACCCCGACAAACCAGGGAACAGCCAAACAAGGAATATAATGTGTCAAAGCGTTCTTCCAAAATTTCAAAGCTCATTGTTTAGCACATGAAGGATGAAAAAAACCCAACCCCACATGGAAATACCGTGTCTCAGTTTATCTTTTTTTTTTTTCTTCCTTTAAAAATAGGTACACATTTTTGGTTATCATATTTAAAAACATGTAGTTATAGCAAAAGCAGAAAAGGATACCTAAAGTTGTATAAAACTGCTCCACGCAATGCAGAAATTCATAGAATCCTTGAATGATTCTGGGTGGAAGAAATCTTAAAGCTTTTTTCATGTCCTGCAGGGCAGGGACACCTTCCACTATCCCTGGTTGCTCCAAGCCCCATCCAACCTGGTCCTGGACACTTCCAGGGAAGGGACAGTCACAGCTTCTCTGGAAAACCTGTGCTGGGGCCTCCCCACCCTCACAGGGAACAATTTCTTCCTAAATTATTGTGTTCAGCCTCAGAGGTGGCTGCATTGTGTTGGATGTGACTTTGGTTACTCATAGCTCATAATTAAAATTACATTTCAGTGCCTTCTGCAGTGCATTCAGCTGCATCTCTTCACGTGTAATAACCAGTGTTTGTATAGGTGATGTAACAGGTGGGTCACACAAGTGAACACGCCTGGGAATATTATGATTATAGTGTCAGTACTGTTTTCAAAGTTGAATATTAATAACTAAAGCAACTAAAGGGAAACCTAGAAGATATTTTTAAGTTTAGCCTCTTGGATTTTATGAGATCCTTTTTTTTTTTCTTTTTTGAAATCCCGGTTTTAAATTAAACTTTTCCAGTTCTACCTCTGTTCAAGCAGAAAATGCTATCAAAGCAAAAGCCTAAAATGAGATGTGTTTTGCTATTCTAAACTAAAACCAAGTAAAATTTGAAAGCTGCAACTTCCCATGCTGTTAGCAATTCTTACTAAGAAGAGACATCTTTGTCAAATTTAAAATATAAACAGGTTTTACCAAAATTGAGGTAATTTTGCTGTATTGCTGTTGAACCCCCAAATCTTTCCCCCCTGTGGTATTTATATTTCTCTAGGACAGTCCAGCAGCAGGCAGGTGATGCTCAGTGTCTTGGGAACATGGAATCTGCTGCAAACTGAGGACTCCTCTGTTAAGAAAAGGCTTCTTTTGGTCCCTTCTTATGGAATTCAGTATTACTTTCAGAGCAGGACAGTCTGTTTTGCAAAGTGTTCACCTCTGGAGCTTATTCCTTGACCTCTGTGTTAATGCCATTAAGGGAAGGTGATTCCTAGAACAGAAGTAGCTTAATGCCTATCCAGTGGGAAGGATGTAGGGATTGTGGCCTTTAATTTTTGACCTTCATTGTCGATTGTGGTCCTAAGCCTTTGATTGCGGAATTTTTAAAAAGTATATATGGCAGTTGGCAAAAAATCCTAATGTTCCAGTAAATGCAAAAGCCATAAATTCAGCTGCTGACCTTTTCCATCCAGGTCACATGTGACACCTACTGGAGTTTGTCAGGCTGGGTGGAATTTATGGAGCTCATACAGGTATCAGCTGTGAAGGCTGAACTTTCATGAAATGTCTTTCAAAGACACTTCCAAAACCCTTGTAAAAAGTCAGTATGCCTTATGCCTTTTTTTTTTTTTTTTTTTTAAGGGTATACATTCTGCACACATTTTAAAAGGTCTCATTGTGCCACCTCTGCAAATCTTCAGCACTTGGGAAACTTCAGCTCTTAAATTATTACTCTTTACAAAATAGAGAAATCAGGCCAGGCATGTAATTATTGCGATCGCCAACTTCCAACAGCCCCTTCCCAAGCCTGGCTCTGTGCATTTCTTTCTTTTCTGGTGTGCAGCCCCTCTCTGGGATCGATGGTATCGATGGTGTATTGTCAGTCAGAGAAATGGGATTTGATAGTGCCCTCAAGCACTTGCAAAAGAAGGCAAGGAATACAAAACCTACCCAGGTCCACGCCGTCAGTGTGAGATCAATGCTCTCAATAATACGTTTGCTGCCACGTAGCGCCCTAACTGTCGCAATTAATAATGTAGAAGGAGCTGATTAACTTAAGTAAAGTGCTCTCCACTGTGTAAACACATAAAGATCTATAGGGCCAAAGAGGAGAGAACGAACAAAACGTCATTTTTATATTTTATGTGGACACATTCTTGCTTTCTATTCTGCTCTTGTAACAATTACTGTACTAGCCACTCTGACAGAGTCAATAAATTGATCGTGGACCTGATGCAGCAGCGAGCAGACTAATCCAATACAGGATTATCTGCCATGGAGGCTGGGGCGGGCAGTGGTGGCCAGGAAATCGGCCAAGCCGGCCAACAGCAGCAAGAGGCACAGAACCATCACCTTGCCCTAGCCTGGCTTGATTTGTGTGTGCACGTAGGGAAGTGAGCAGTGCTCTGCCCATGCTGCACCCTCAAAGCCCTCCCAAGCCTCCAGCTGCCCTGTGGACCAGCAGGGATCAGCCCCTAAATTGGACCCCGTGGCTCAGGGAGGATCAGCTCATCTCATTTCCTCATGTTGGCAACCATGAATTTAAACACCTGATGGCTTTTCCCCCACGACACCAAAGTCATGCTCCCCACAACTGCACCCCCTGCAACACAGCGAGAACTGCAGCCTGGCCACTGAAAAACAAATCTGGGAGCCCCCTCCCATGTCCCCTGACCTGTGAACACAGGGAATGTCACATTCTGTCAGCTTAAATGGCCACTTGGGTCTGGTATTATGTCTCTGACAGTGGTTGCCGTCCTCTTGGGAGGAAGCTGCAAGAATCCCTACAAAGGAGATGGACCAAAATGATTTGGCCTGAGGGAAAGCTTCTTCCCAGCCCCATGCAGTAAGTGGTAGGCCTTGTAAATCTATGTTAGCAGGGAATATGAGATTTAAAAAAATAAAAATAAAAGAAAGTTTCCTGCTGAATGGAAAAAAGAAAACTGTTTTCTGGCAGAAGTTCTTCATGAAGGAGAACATAGGCCATTGTTATTATGAAGACTTTTCAATGAAAACACAGAAAATCATTGCCTTTTAGAGTAATTGTTTAGCTAAAGAAAGGTTACACAGCTTGTAGAGAATTTAGTAAGAAATTAAATCTCTCCAGCTCATTCATCATATTTCTGCATTTGCCAACTCTTCCCACCAGGCCCACACTTACTTCTTCCCTTTCTTCTCCCCCACTGTGGAGTAAGTAATGGCCATAAAACCCAGAGAAAGGCAGCCTTATGCTTCCTGGTTATTGTGAGGAGGGGGAAAACTCAGTAAGTTTAATTGCTTAGTTTGGGAAATTCTTCTCTGTCCATTGTAAATAATTCTATGCTAAAACTACTGGAAATAGGATGCTGAGTGCTGGTTTCCAAAAAAGAGTCTGAACTGTTCACCAGAGCCTAAGAAGAGGAGGAGGAGGAAGAAAAAGCCCAGGAACAACGATCTCCCCTGCTGAGGACTAACCCAGGCATTTGGGGACTGATTTGGCTCCAGCCCACTTTGAAGATGTAGCCACATGATGGCATTGGGAAGTTTTCTGTGAATCTTTACCTTTAAGGAGAAATAAGTGCTTTCTTTTTGAGGTGTGCCGTTCTCAGCCCTTTTCAGGAACTGACCTGAGAGTGGAATTCCATAGTCCTGCTCTGTGCAAGTTAAAGGGCCTCTCAGCCCTGAGTTGAACAGGGGACAAGTGGAGTTATCCTCATTTCTGGTCCCCTTTGTGACCTTTGCTGGATGAGTCTGGCACTGCATTTCCTATCCACACTCTGTAGGCTCACACTGCATTTTCAGAGACATCTCCAGGCCACCCTCGAGTTCAGAATGGTACTGCAATATCCTGGGGGGAATTGCCAATACAGATAAATCCACAGATCCCTGGAGGGTTTGGGAGCAGATTGATCCCTCTAAGTTCAGCAGGTCTAGAAAGTAGCAGTCCTACACCCTGAAACTGTGTTTTTATATCTGATCTGCGCAAATTTCTCCTCTTTACATACTAGAGATGTTATTCCATCATGGAAATCATGTTCTGAACCTCCCAGTATATTTAATGGACAGGCCAAGAGAAAGAAAAGGAACATTCAAGTCTGCTTAGAAGTGCTTTGCAGCTGAAATTGGACACATGTACCGGCTTAGGGAGGTTACTGTACGGAATATGGAATTCTTAGGGGGCTGAGTCTAACAAATGCTTCCAAGTTAGTGTTTTTCATCTCCATTCTCACTCAGACACAAGCAGTATGTCCAGCCTCAAGGATGGGTACTCTAATCCTGAGGAGGGACAGTCCTCTGAGCAACAAGCAGCTCTGACCTGGCTTATTAACAGCTCTGCTCAGAACCCCCAAAATAAAAGGCCTGGTGTAGTTCCTGCAGCCTCTCCTGTTCTCTGCCATGTCCCCCACACACCCCTGGAGGTGTCCCTGCCCTGCCCTGGCCCGTGTGCGCAGCGAGGCGGTGGCTCAGCTGTCAGCACAGTGCCACAAAACCCTGCCTTACCCCTGCCTGTCCGGGGCCAGCAGGTCCTGCCTGTGTGCCCAGTGCTATTCCTGGCCTCTGGGAAATGGGAGGAAGGCAGCAGGGTGTGGAGGCAGCCAGGCCAGGCAGCCCGTGGTGCTCATTAATAAAGCACACGGCCGCGAGCTGCGCTGGGCTCAGCGTCCCCTTGGGAGGGGGCAAAGGGCAGGGCACGGGTGGCAGTGAGCGGCAGGGATGGAAAATCCCCGCCAAGCCAGGCACACGTTTGATTTGTGCAAAAGGAAAATGTGTGCACTGGTTTCTTTCTTCCATAGGGTGGCAATGGAACCTGGGCACAGAGCAGCTCCGCGGTTTCAGCTGCAGCAGCGAAGCGCTGCAGGAGCTGCATCAGCTTCCCAGGAAAGGTGCTGACTTTGATCTATGGATCCTACACACTTCTGGGGCTGCTTCCCTGCCTCCCTCCTGGAGAGGGGCATCACCTGCACCACGCTCCTCAGATTCCAGGGTCTGGGCAGCAGTGCCTGGCTGCTCTCTTAGAAGGACCCTCTACTCTGGAATTCGCCTCCCTCCCTGGTCTGACAGAGCTCACATCTGCTATCCTATAGGACACAGCATCCAGCTCATTTTTTTTTTTTTTCTCATGCCCTTTGTTTTAAAGTGCTGCCAGTGAAAAATTGCAGGTTTCAGTTCGCTCTCTGAAAAAGGCTTGTGGGGGAGCAAAACATGCTTTGCCTTGTCTCTGGGAAAGAAAGTAATTGTACAATTAGGTTTGTGTATGCACCTGAGGCATACGGTGGTTTTTTTAAGAGATAAATAAAAGCCCAAAAGGAGAAAGCTACAAAGATACCACTGTCTAATTTGGGAAAAGCAGGGAGCAGGAGCAGATCTAAGGGAGTTAGCAATTTCCTTGTACTATTAACACTTTGCTAAACTTCAGTGATTTCCCCCTCTAAGTTACTATTGCTCTTTTAAAGATGTATTTCACAGGGTGCATTTTTGTACCTGGTCTTTATAAGGCTGTTCTGCTGAGCTTGCTGGTTTTCATACCTGTTATTTTGCTGCCTAGATAAGCTTGTTTGACTTTTGGCGTTTTTCTTAAACTTTATTTCAGCGTTCTAGGCAGGTTACAGGCCTTTTGTTTCAGTTGTTTTGTGTTATAAAGGATGAGCTCTATCTAGAGCTCTCTTTTAGCTGGGTGGCTCTAGGGCCCCACCAGGGACAGTGTGACAGCACAAGACCTTTACTTATTATCCAGGATCTGACTGTGCTTTGGGACTGTGCAAAGGCAGAACCAGGAAGAGCTTCTACTTCTGTCCTTCAAGAAATAAGTTTTATCTTTTCCTACAGAAAGTCACGGGAAATAAATATTTGGGTTTGTGCTTAACTAAGTTTTTAGAAACTACCTGGGCTGGATCTGATATAAAGTGTGTTTACATTAGAGAGGGATTTTTCCTGAAGCAGCTGTTCAGGGCTACAGGATTCACTTTCTCACAGGGTAAAGTGGCTGATTCTCTTCCTGGGTGCCTGCAGTAGGAGGCAGTTTCTGTTCCCTGCATCCTCCTAACCTCCCTGTGCAGGGCACATGGGCCAGTGGCAGGTAGGAGCGATTAGATGGAGCAGGCATGTGTTTCTCAGGAGCTGTTTTTAGCACCCCAAGTACAGTTTCCAGGAAGATGAAGGCTAAGTAGGTGGCAAACAGGACTCAGCATAGTAAACAATGTTTAGTGTGAAGTGGAGCTGCAGCACGATGAGTACAGAGCACGCTGATCCCTAAAGGAATTTTGTACCCTAGAGCAAAGCCAGGGCATTAGAGAGCAGCAAGCAGCACTTGGAGCGCTGAGTGGCAAACCCTGGTCACAGGTTGCTGGTTTAGCATTCCCAGCTGCCTGCACTCCCAGCCCATAGCCTGCGTTTCACTATTAATTTTAGGAAAAAAACACTTCAAACTCAGATCCCTTTATTCACCTTGGTGCTACCGAGAGGCTTGTCCCTAATTAATGTGATGGGACTTTCCCATCCCTCTGCCACTCACCGTATTACAAGTCCTTGGCAATATGAGAGACGTATCTATTACTTAGTCATGAGGTATCCAGACCAACTTGCTTTTGAAACCAGAGCCCCTGTACCCCAGGCATCCTGTATTTCTGATTTGCATATGGAAAAGGCAGTTAAAAAGCTGATGCCCCCATATTGCTTGCGAGTCAAGTAGCAAAAGTAAATGATTTATCAAGCAAAGGTTACAACACCTGTGCCTTTTTGTCAAGGTATACAGGGGATGCCAAGTCAAGTGTTGCTTCTAATAGCTCAAACAGAAATTTAGATTCGAGTAACCCCCAAGACAGGACAATTGTGCAGTGAGTGGAGTGGCAGAGTGATGGATGGTGTAAGCGGCGGGTGGAAAACCAAACCAACTGAAAAGTTTGGAAACTGCTAAAACCAGGCACAGCCAACAGCCCTTTGGGGGCTTTTGTTACCAAATCAGAACTACTGACTTAAAGCAGTTAATTTCCCCATCTCTTCTGTGAGGGAGTGGTTGTCCTGTTACAACCTTTGTTGACAAAGGAAGATGGCTTTATTCTGAATATTATATAAACTCTAAAAAATTTCCTTCAAGGAGTTATATTTGACACATAACATAAATCAGAACATAGTGCTAATGGAAATATCTGCGGATAATTTTTCTAATAGCGATTAAGAAAGGCATGTACTGGGTTTGGTTGTTTAGAAATAGCCAAGGACAGAATGATCCTTGCTCCAGCCCAGCCACACTGTTGTACATTTGCCTGAGATTTTATTCCAATGTTCTGGGAATGCCCATGTATGGGAACTGTGACTCACGGAGCTGCCACATCCCTGTGCACAGACTCACTTCTGCAGCACTTGAAGACTAATGATGATGATGATGATGATGTGTAAATAGTGCTTATAGTCCAATGTTCCACCAAGAGAGCATCAGAGGCACCAAAAATCTGACCAAAATATTTTCATATGGGTTGTAGCTGGACCATAATTTAAAAAAAGCAGTTGTTCATACAGCCTTCATTTTTATTTTATTGTTCCAGCAGTAAAGACTCAACCTTTATATTTAAGCTTGAATTCCAGAAGCTTGGAGTGTTCCCTGCTTCCTCTTGTCTCAGGGAGCTGTGTCCCTGACAGTAAGTGGTTCTCAGGACCTGTATCTTAGCCTGACTCTGGATGTACTCTAAAGGTCCTGATGGAAAGGAGCCATCCCAGCTGCTTTTAATAACACAGCCCTATGCATTCTTACATTTTTCGTGTTGAAAATATCCTAAGTGGTCGTTCTATGCATTAATGCTCTGCAAAAAAGAGCACAAAAGCCTGTCTTTGTGTAGAGGAATGCTATGTAAATCCCAAATCATTGCAGTTAGCACTTTTACCTCACTTCTCTGACTCAAAGCACAGTCAACTTCAGAGTCCTTTCATGAATAAGTAGTGAGTTTGCTGATAAATTATATATTTAGCATCAAGTGGGTTGTGGTGGTGTAATGATGTATAGAAGCAGGGAGATGCAGCTGGAGTCAGAGACTGGAAGTCAGTCTCCTTGCCCACTGCAGCATGTTAGACTTTAATTGAAAGCTGTGCTTGAGTATTGTTTTTCACTGTACAGCATTGTTATTCACTACACTGCATTACAGAGGAGCACTTAAAGTAACGCTAGAGCACTTTAAAATGATTTAAGTCATAAATAAGGAGGATAAAAGTTTACAGTCAACAAACTTATCTGGGAAACTTAGGCTGCAGGATGCAAGTAAGTTTTAAATATCTTTGGAGACTTAATACTGTTGTCTTACTACATAATCAATTTACCAACTAGGAGTTTTTGAAGTCTTCTGGAAAAGGTAAGTAGCATTCTCCAAAGGGTTTCAGGTTTCCTGAGCTATGAAGGAAAAGACCAAGTGCTTAAGGACTTCAGCAGTATACCTTAACATTCCTGTTTCCCGATTTCAGTGTATTTCTGTGTATTCCAGTTGTTTGCAAAACAACCGGAGAAATATGATTTAAATGGGAAGGTGCTGGAAAACTTGTCACACCCACGAACCCAGTAAAGCACAAGGCTGGAAAAGTGGGGTGCGGGCTGAGTTTTTGTTAAGGCATGAAAAAACCCCCCAGAACCTGACGGGTTAAACCCCTCTCTGCATTGCTGCTGTACTTTCCGTGACCCTATTTAATGCAGAGAAGGTTTGAGATTCGATATAGTTTAACCTGTGCTGTGCACAGAGCTATAAACTAAAGCCCCTAACAAATTGTACACAAAGAGCAGACAGCAAAAAACCACGTTGTGTTAACAGGCTGCTGCTTGAAGCCCTGTAAACTGAAAATCTTTGGGAATGAGTGACCTGTGTTTCAGTGACAGTGGAGGTGCTGAAGCCATCACAACAAGGAGTCTGTCTTCATGCACCTACTGCGGCATGTGACAGCCATTAATCTGCACACTAATTATTCAGAAGCCTATAAACCATTTGAAAGAACTCAGAAGAGCCAAGAGTAGTAATGCCCAGTTTGCCAGTTATTTGAATTATTGTTTTTTAGTCACTGCAACTAGCTCAAAACAAAATCACAAATATTTCGTGTAGTTGACCTTTACAAGAATTGCAACGTAGTCAAGCAATCACTTCAAACGATAAACTACAGTTGTCCTAAAGCACTAACTCTGCTCACTTTTTTATACCTTCCCCCATGATAACGTGATATTAAGCCCAGACTTAATTTTTTCAACATCTGGCTCAAATTAGCTGCTAACAAAACTGCCAACAACTATTTTCTCAATCGACCCTGGGAATTTGATACAGCTTGGAAAAAGCACATTTAAATCTCGTCCTTCTCCTAAAGAAACACAAATGTTTACTTGAGCTTCTGATTTGACCATGGCAGGACCATGAATTCAGCTAACCCAGCTTTATAGGCCTGCCTCAACTGGACTTTTTTCCCCTTGTGTAAGGAAAATAGATGTGTGCACAATTACAAAAATCTCCTGCTCACTCAAAGCCCACCATGCAAATGGCCAACCAGGAATCTGAGATTATTTTTTACATGGAAGTCACTGGAGCGGTCTCCCGTCGTGTCTGCTGAGGGACTACAGGGCACTGTTACCTGATGGATCTCTCTGAGCTCCTTTTGCATATCACAGACTGCTTTGGGTCGGGAGGGACCTAAAGATCATCTTGTTTCCTGGGACACCTTCCACCATCCCAGCCTGCCCCAAGCCTTGTCCAACCTGGCCTTGGACACTCCCAGGGATGGGGCAGCCACAGCTTCTCTGGACAACCTGTGCCAAGGCCTCCCCACCCTCACAGGGAAGGATTTCTCCCTACCACCTAATGTAAACACAAACAAATGCAGTGCCTGGGGAGCAGGTTGGAGCCAAAGCCTTCGAAACCCCGGCCCTAGAGCAAACAACTGCGCAGTGGGAGCCAACACCTTAGAAAGCAAAGAGAGATCCTTCCAGTTACGAAAGCAGCGTTATTACCACACAAGCCCAAAAATAAAAAAAA
>WBMY01015705.1:297680-382499 GCA_013397315.1 Donacobius atricapilla
AAAAAAAAGAAAAATAACCACAACAGACAAACAAACTGCAAAGTGACATTTCGCTGTAGTTACTGAGACCATGTGGGTGAAGTGACAGCGGCAGTGCAGCTGCTCCGCGGGGACACGTTAGAGGACACTGGAGGAGGAGGAGGAGAAGAGGCTGCAGGCAAACAGAGAAGTCGAAAGCGGCCCACCTGAGTCTGTTGAGGGATATTTACAAAGCTTGGATCCCGTGGTCCAACACTGACGAATCGGTTTGCGGGGGAGGTGCTGGGTGTCGAGTAGGCTGTGAAGGGAAGGGACACATGCGTTGAGGAAGCGGCACTAGATTGCACACGAACAACACCAAAACACACCGTCTCAGAGCCACCTAAGCAGATGTTTGACACAGAAATGTGCGAACGTTTTAGAGAGCGAGAGCTTGGTTTGAGACACTGGAGAGGTTTGGGCTCAATGGTGGCGGTATTAACACGTAGGGCACTGGGCTGCTGGGACAGGGGACGGCCACAGCGCGGGCTCAGGCTCTCCGGCCTGAAGGAGAACCACTGCAGGCCTTTCCATGATGGGCTGGCACAGGAGATTTCTGCAGGTCCTGACTGTTTGCACTCAGATGTCTGGTATCTCTGTTTTTGACAGAGTTTTGTATAGCAACGGAATTACCTCAGCGCTCATTAACAGTATCAGACCCTTTATTTCATACTAATCCAGCATTCTCTCTGGATAGAAAGTTTTGGTTTTCATACTGCTGTGGTCTGCACTCTCTAAAATGTTCACTTGATGTGTTTGACAAACTAGGAAGATCCTTTCATTAAAAAATTAATGGGTTGCAGTTTCACTGAGGTGGTAAGTGCAATCAGTCTGAAGGCTGAAGCTGCCTTTAAAAACTGGAGTGGCTCCCATAAATGTAAAGCTATTAAATGCAATGCAAGCCAAGAACCCAGATTACTTCCAAACTTGAAGTACTTTAATGATTTTATTGTTGCATTATATTCTCCACTGCAACTGTCCACAATGCCACGTATTTCCACATCCAAAAGCTTTCAATGCATTTTTAGTCTTCCTCTCATTTGAAAACCCTCAAGCAATCTTTTCTCTTCCTCAGTTTTTTGTTAGATCTAAATTCAAATAACGTAAATAGATGCCTTAATACAAAGAGGGCTCCTATCTATTTTGGATATATTTATGGGAATGCATTCTGCTGAATAAAATCCCCAGACAACCTAACTATCCAATGAAGAGACAAAAAACCCCCAAACAATAGCAAAAGGAAAGTTACTTGCCAAATTCCAGTCAGGCTAAATATAATGTTGAGGCCTCAACGTTACAGAAATGTAAAGTGAGTTAAGAGTCAGAGGAGACACTGAGTTGGCCGTGTGGAGGAAACTCTTTTACCTTTCTGAACGCAAATTTTTGGTGAAGAGGGTTTACACTGGAGGAGCTTTTGGTTTAAGGCTGGGCCAAATCAGACCAATGCTCCACCTTGGCCACTGTCCCCTCTCTTAGAAGCCATAAGCAGATGCAGCCAAAACAGGTCACATATTTACTTTCTCCCATTCTTTCCCACAACTGATTATTTTCAGCTCAGAGACTTCCTCAATATATTTAAGGCCCTGGAGGGATTTCTCACCCAATGCCCAATCTGCACTTGAACCCATGTGGATGTTCTGCAACCCACAAAGCCCTTGGGTGACGAGTTCTCAAGTCTAGGAGTGTGCAGAGCTGCATCCTTCAAGTCTCACAAACGTCTTGTGTTCCTTCTTAGTTCTTACAGTTTCATCAGAAAACTTCCCTTTCTCAAGATTCCCTGAAATCATCCCAGGAGCTGCATATCTTCATTTCCTACTGATATGAGGGGAGATAAGGCACTCCTGCATTCTAAGAAGGAATTTTCCCCACTTGTTTCTGGTGAGGTGAGCTTTTCTATCAAAGAAGCCAACACTTGCAAAAATCATGCAAGGAACACTTCTCCTTCACCAAGCCTTAAAGGAATTTTTAAGTGCACTAATTCATCTTCCTGAGATGGTTTTGCAAATTGTGGTGCAGCTTGAATATTATGAACAGGTAAGCTGGATGTTACTCTTAACTGCAAATCAAGGAAGAAATTAACTGAGTAGATCTGGTGAGATGTTCTCCTCACCTTTTTACCATGTTAATTTGGTTAATAATTCAAAGAAGCCACACATTTGCAAAGGGCATTTCCCTGTTGCTAGTGCCTTGCATTAAGAGTCTTCTGTGCTGTTCTTTGTGGAGGTACTTTTTTTTTTTTTTTTAACTAACTAATGAACTAGTGTTGTGCAAGACTAAGAATTCCTTCTGCAGTGGGGAAAATTAACTTAAAGCCCAAAAATCAAACATCTGTTGTTTGGTTCTCCTGGTCTACTTTTAAGGAAGCAGATTGAGTGGAGAGGCCATTTAATCCCTTGGAGCAGGTAAGTTCCACCCAGAAGGGAAGGAACTCAAGATCTTGTTTACAGTTCCCCGCTGGCAGATACTTTTGCTGTGATATTTGGTAGAAAATCAAAGGGGAACCAGCAGAATGCCGACTTAAATGGCTTCTCTGTTCAAACAAAAAATTCGAAAGCATTTGGAAAGTGTGTAATATGCACAAAAGTCCCCTCAAAGCTTGCTGGGCGAGTTGCTATGTATACCTTCCTTCCGCTCCAAACGATGTTTGACTTGCCTTCTGAAAATACTCGGATGTCAGCTTGGTATTTCCTTCAGGTCATATAACTGCATTGCTGAAGCCAAGGGGGGAAGAGCACCAAAACGACAACTATGCAGAGGATTTACACTGCACTCTCTCAAGGTGCTGTTCCCTCTTCACTGGAGAATGTCCTGGGATGTTTTTGGATTTTAAGGGGCCATTTTAACTTGGAATATTAAGCTGCCATGGAAAGCACATTCCCCTGTTAGGTGGAAATTTGCTTCAGGGAAGGGAGAAATACCAAGTGTTGCTTAGACCATGATCAACTTTCCAGCTGCATCTTACTGTCTTCAGATAAATACCCTTGGCTGACATGCAGATGGGATTCCTGGAAGTCCGATCCCTAGACTTTGCCCCAGAATTAGGATGGAGCCAACTGTCTCACTGGACAAAGCTGGGTCACCTGATATTATAGCATAAATATAAGCTAAGCCTACGCTGGGGTCTTCAAACTCCAGTCTGGGAAAAACCAAACATGGAAAGGAACAAGGAACAGCAGCCAGGTCTCTTAGGCAGATCTTCTGCAGATTTTATCAGCTTTGCTCCATGGGAATTGCATAGACCTACACTGGTTCACACCAGCTGATAGCTGTCCCGTTGGGCATGAATAGAAACAGCTTCCTGCCCAGCCTGCTCTTTCTGCCACTGGAATTCACTAAGGATTGTCTGCAACATCATAGCCCACAGCCAAGGAAATGAATGTGATGCCACGAATTCGCTATGATGCTTCACTTCAGGAACAAGCAAAACAGGAGCTGGCAGAGAAAGAACATTTGCTCACACAGACAGCTTTGATATTTAGCCAAAATGGCAAGAAATTGTATGAAAGACAAGACAAACAAACAGTTTTGGGGATGTTGTGTGTTTTAAAGTTGCCTGCAGTAGGGAAATGTTACTTTTAAATATACTTTCCTGAAATAATTGCTGTTAGGAGCAGGATTGTGTAATTTATCATTGTTCTGGATTAAAAGGATTGGTAAAGATGATTTGGGTGAGTGATGACCTAATGTAGCACTAGGTCTTCTTTTTACAGACCAAGATGACAGGTACATGTGCTTGATGTGAAGAGTTGTCCTGGTTCTCAAGCTGCAGCAAGAGGATTAACTGGAGGAATGTAGTGCAGTAGAACAATTCTTGCTGCAGTGCATTCTCTGCAGCCGAGTGTCTGAGAGGGAACTGCAAACTTTAACAAGTTGAATGATAGAGTCAACCCTCTTTTTTATGGATGGGGAAAGGAGTGAACAGAAAGCTCAAACTTGCTCAGAAAGTGCTCAGTCAATGCATAGCAGAGGAAGGGAGAGAAAGCCAATCTGATTGCAGGTTCATGGAAATGTTTAGGTTGGAAAAGACCTTTAAGATCATTGACTACAACCCCTACCCCAGCACTGCCAAGGCCACCATTAACCCACGTCCCCAAGTGCTGCACCCACAGGGCTTCTAAATCCCTCCAAGGGATGAGGACTCCACTGCTGCCCCTGCTCCAGTGCTTGACCACTATTTCTGTGAAGACATTTTTCCCAATATCCAACCTAAACCCCCGCTGGTGTGACCTGAGGCCATTTCCTCTTGTCCTGTCCCTGTTCCCTGGGAGCAGAGCCCTACTACCCTCTAGCTGCCCCCTCCTGTTAGGGAGTTGTGGAGAGCCACAGGGTCACTCCTGAGCCTCCTTTTCTGCAGGCTGAGCCCCCTCAAACCCCTCAGCCACTCCTGGTTCTCCAGACCCATCCCCAGATCCATTCCTTTCCCTGGACACTCTCCAGCACTTCAGTGTTTTTCTACTGGATTCAAGGTGTGGCCTCACCCTTGCCCGGCACAGGGGACAGTCACAGCCCTGGTCCTGTGGCCACACCAGAGCAGATCCAGGCCAGGTGCCTTTGGCCTTCTTGACCACCTGTGCACACTTGGACTCATGTTCACCAGCTGCTGACCAGCATCCTCAAGTCCTTTTCCAGCTTTCCAGCCACTCTGTCCCAAGACCGGAGAATTCCATAGGATGTTGTGACCCAAGGGCAGGACCTGGCACTTGGCTTTATGAATCCTGTACTACAGCCACAAGATCCTTCTCCTCATCCTGACACAAATGCCATTTAACAAGAAAACTTCTTTGTTTAAAGGGACATTATCAGTACTGAACTCGTTTAAGTTAAGAGTTGTGAATCTTGGAAAATAACACTTTGTTTTAAAAAGCTGTTTAAAAGTCAGGGTGTACAGGATGGCAGTATCTTAGGCTCTGCTCTGGAATGATTTAATTATGATAGTGATAAAGCCCAACTGGAATGTGGTGTTTGCATTGGGCAGTGAGATATTAAACCCCAAAACTGCCAAGTTCAAGAAAATACTGTGTTGTGTTTGTGATGGGTTACCAACCAAAGAAAATCAAGAAGAGATCTGAGATAAGATAATGTTGGGTCTGCTTCTGATATCGAAGATGTGTTCCATTGACAAAGGTTTTCTGGAGGAAAAATGAACCTCCCAAACCTCGTGAATCCAATCTCCACTGTGCCATCTGACAGAGGAAAATGCTGGCTTTCCAAAGGGATAAGATTCGCAGCTGAAATTGTCAGCTCCCTCCCAGAGCATGCCTGGCCACCCAGTAGTGACAAATCCCCAGTGTGCATCTCCAGGGGCTCTTCCTTCCTTGGACAGCACTAATGTTCATGTTTTGGTTAATGTCACAGCTGGAGAGTTTCACTATTGCTCTGAGAATCATTAACCACCTTGTTGTGATTTTTAGCTCTCGTTCCCAGGAGGCCGTGCTGTATTGAACAGCTGCTCCTGGCGCCTGCACCCCTCAGGAGGGCCATATTCCAATTTTTGGTTGGGCCGTGACTGCATTTTGTTTCTGCTGAGGGCTTTCTGCTAGACCAAAAAAGGGAAGGAGAATGGAGCAAATGCCAACCCCTTTCACTCCATTTCCTTGGGAGGAGGGGGGGGTTCATTCTCTTCCACACGGCTAAGGAGAGAGTCTGGCCAAAATTTAACATCGCTCCTGCCTTTGTTGCAGAAGTGACTTTCCAATATCCTCAAGCTCTGCGGGGCAGTCAGCCATAGCCCGGCGACACTCCCAGAACCGGAGCGCTCCAGCAGCTCGTAACCATGGAAAACACCTTTTTGTGAGGCTTTTATGGAACTCTGGTGAATCTGCACTTGCTATTTGAAGGCTAATATTTAGTTAGGGAAAAAATAAACACGGAGGGAAATGGAGGGTTGGTCCTGATTGACACACTGAATGGAGTCCAGTGGGTCCTCCTGGCAAAGCCTGGCTGCGGCGCCGCAAACTTCAGTTTGCTTTCCTCTTTATGTGGCCAATGCTTCCACTGGCTTTGGTTTATATGCCATAGTTTTTCTTAGAAAATATTTCCTATAATCTACTTCTCTGTAAAATTTGTCCCTAAATTAAATTATATGCTTCTTTACAACTCGAGTCACTGCTATTCAAACCCCTCACCAAAAGGAAGATGTGCGCCTGAATATGTACAGAACTATATGTTTAGACATCAGCGTGGCTAATTAACAAACAGTAATTATTTTCCTAATCTTTTGTTTAAATACCATTAACTGGCTGCTCTTGAGAAAACCTCCATTCCCAATTAACGTGGCAGCTGTCTGCTGAACACAGAGCCCAGTGACCAGCCCCAAGCCGACACCAATGGGTGTCCTGCTCCCTTCAGAGGAGAAATGCCCATTTTTCTGCCAGCTGAGAAGCCGGCCAGACACACTCTGAGCTTGTTTACACAATCACAGTATCATAAAAATTAAGATTAGTGCTAAAACGTTGTTGGGAATCTTTTTCTTTTCTTTTCGACACCAGACACTGCCAGTAAACTGAGTCACAACCGCAATGACAAGTACACACTGACCTAGTTTTGTTTTTCCCGGTTCTGAAGACAAGGAAATAGTAAGGCATTGCTGACTGTGCTCGGTGATAACTATGACTAAACATTAACCTTTTAGATCCCACCGCGGAATCTTATTGAGAGGACTCGGAAGTCCCCTCGGAAAGGGTCAGAAGTTCCTGTTAGCACCAGTGTTGGTCTAAGGTCAGAAAGAGGAGCGGAGGGGACGGAATGAATCAACTTCTTCACTCAACAAGAATTTGCTGATCAATTCGAGAAGTCCTGATTCTAGAAGATCGTGTTCGCAATCTTACCAGACTGTCTCATACTAAAACCCATTTCAATTTCCAAGCGAGCCAGAGCATCTTGCTGAGCTTGCAGTTGAGGCACTATCGTGTAGCAGAAGGCGATGAAAACCTCTGAGGAGCTACCAGATTTTAAAAATGCCCCCTGGAACCTGTGCAAGCCTCCTGAAAAGTATATAAAGCTTTAAAAACGTAGGCTTCACTTGGTCTGAAGAGTGAGTACCTCTTTGCACATCAAGCAGTGGTTGC
The DNA here is from genome assembly GCA_013397315.1 of Donacobius atricapilla. NCBI lineage: Eukaryota > Metazoa > Chordata > Aves > Passeriformes > Mimidae > Donacobius > Donacobius atricapilla. The sequence continues at coordinate 304,766 of WBMY01015705.1, forward strand.
ATATAGCATTTAAATAATAAGCTTGAAAAGCACACAAAGGGATTTGCTCTTTCGATTAGATTGATTTTTGTTTGTGGATGTTATTTGGACTCCCTTCACTGTGGAACAAGTCCCCTACAGTTGCCATTAAAGCACTGAAAGCTTCCTTTTTGTTTTCAAACGTCAGTTTGAGCATAGCTTCATTAAATCATTTCACAATTAACTCCCTGAACATCCAGACTTTTTTTAAAGCATCAGACACAGCTGAATTGCATTTGTTTCCCAGAAGAGTGACTCCAAAGTGGTATCCCCAAGTGTGTATCCAGGAATTCGCAAATTTGACTTGTGGCTACACAAAATGCATGTGGGAGCCGTGTGGGTGGTGGGAGAGGATTAGAGCTTTCTTCCTGGCCCTAAGACATACCAAAACTTCTTGCCTAAAAATGCATGGCATAAGGGAAAGATATCTGGCTTAATCTAGGAAGATTTATCCCTGAAAGAACGACAACTGAAGCAAACTGGGAAGGGTTGTTAGTTTAGCCCAGAGTGTATAAGCAGGGAAGTTTTCAAGGAGATTGCCTGACTTCCGTGTGGGATCTATCCTCTAAAGCCTGACTTGAGACACCAACTTATGACAGAACCATGGGATGGTTTGGGTTGGAAGGGACCCTAAAGATCACCCAGTTCCAACTCCTCTGCCACAGGCAGGGACACCTTCCTCTAGATCAGGTTGCTCAGAGGCCTGTCCAGCCTGGCCTTGAGCACTTCCAGGGATGGGATATCGACTTGAATCCTCATGGCGGCAAACAAGATCCCAAAGATCCGAGCTCTGTGCCACAGCTGAGCCACCAGCCTTGATTCCCCTCACACGTGGTTACGCGAAATGCCAACCAAGTCAAAAATAAAACTGCAGCCTTGAGCTAAGGCTGTCCCGTGCTGACACAGAAGCAGCTCAAGAGTTTTGTCCATCACGGAGAGCAGAGAGCTCTCCTGCTTCCCAGGATGTGTGCAGTCCTTATCCCTGCACAGCCGAGCGCCGGGGGTGCCCGTAGCCCTTGGATCCCGCTGCGTCTATACTTACTTGGAGAAGTGGGAGAGGTGGCCCCTCCTTCTGTTGATGTGGTTGGAGGTTTTGTGTCTGGCACTGGCAGAGGCACAGGCCTAGCCATTGGTGGCGGAGGTGGTGGTGGCAACATTGGGGTAGGAAGGAATGGATTGTGCACCTTGCCTTGGCTGCTACCATTGGGCTGCCGAGAAACAAGCAAAACAGACAAAAATTATACTAAAAATCAGCTATTAGGAACCTCCAGCAAAAACAATCTAGTTAAAAACTATGTGCAACACATTTACAATTACTTGAGAAGTGGCAAAGAAAGTGCTGGCTCAAATTCTCCGTGGACTTCAAGGAACTTTGTGAACCTTCTTGAAACTATAGAAAACCTGGCTTTTAAACATTTGTCCTATTAGCAGCTTATCTGAGCAAAGATTAAATTGTCCTGGATTAAGTTCTACTCCTCTTTACATTTCCTGCAGCACTAACCCATGCTCAGTGAGATGTGAAGCAGTATTTTTGACCCCTAAAATCCCCCAGTTTCATGCCTCTGTTATACCCTCAGGATATCAGTGTCTAGGACTTGAGTGTAAATTTCTTAAAGATACTGCTCATTAAGAGAAAAAAACAAGCATTTTTGGTGGTCTTAAAAATCATGCTGATATCTCATTACAGGAAAATGAATGAGTGCATATTAAAATAACTGCTCTCCCACATCCCTTTTGAGTTTGCAGTAGTGTAGCTCTTAGTTTAGCTGCCATTAGGATCATATGGAGAAATGACTGAGCTTAGAACAGCTTCATTTTACACACGGGGAGAAAAAACCACCCTCCCTTCAGTCTGGGATGTGGTCAGTCACAGGCTGAAGGGGATCAGCTATATGAGTGTGGTCTTTCAATTAATCACCAGAAAAATGTGTCCATAAGTAAAAGTGTTTTCAAGTATCACAAAAACAGGAATCAGGCTTAGAAAAATATGCCAACCCTCCTCCCAGCTTATTAAGTTTACATTTTAAATGTAACCCAGCCTGGACACTTGAAAACCATACAGATAGATGCCAAATACCATTATAAAGAGAAAGTAGGACAGGCTGTGAATCAGGTGTTCCATTTTAGTGACAAAAATGATGAGATCATTTTCGACAGCACTCTACAAATTGATCTCACTGCAGCTCTTCTGGCACTGAACATTGGCTTTTCCATTGATGATAAAAGCTCAGCTTTAAACACAGATCCATATTCTAAGTACTGCTAAAGAAAATAATATTTTAATTCCTGTTAAGGTTTCCATTAGCCTGAATTGCCGGGGACAAAATACTCATCCTGGCAAAACACTTGGGACTTCATTTTCAATTCACCTGCTTTGACACTGACAAAAGGCCTTAAAGTCGTGGAGGTGCAAATCACACTTGTGCTAGAGCAAAAATGGTTCAGGGGATAAATAAGATTCAAGTTCATCTGAATTTAACTTAGCACTCCCACAGACTTGAAAGACTGCAGTTACTAGAGTTTGCAGCAAGAAGCAATCCTTCAGGGATATTTATTTTTCCAACATCCAGCACCTTTAATAAACTAATATATTAGTGACATCTCTCAAACACTATCTTGTCTCCCAATTAGGTCCCTTTCCTGCCAAGAAGACCCCTGCTGCCTGTTCATTGTGAGTGTGCTAACAGTTCATAATGCTGAATGGTTTGGGATAAATTAAGCAAATGAATACTCAAGGAAAAAGAAAAGCACTGTATTGATTTGTTGTCTAGACATAAATGTATCTGCTAACATATTGCAGACATTATTCAAAGCCAGGACTGGCTGGAATAAGTAGAGTCAGTTTTTCTGCTGGGGAAAGGAAAACACTGAGAACAATACAGCTTATTAAATAAGTGTAATAAATTAGATGCTAATAATTAAGCTAATTCTCATTAACACTTTCAGTATGTCAGGAGAGAAGCAGTAATTTTGCCAGTTATTACTTCATTGGCTGGAAAAAGTTACATGCATTACATTTCATGAAATATTCAGAGCATTATTTTAGATTTGATTTACATAAAATTTATAAATTCTGTATTCGTCCAGAATGCTATTTCAATAATAGCAAGATGATTCACTTTATTTGATTAAAAAAAAATGAAAATGGTTATTTGAAGCTTTGGAACTCTGCTTAATTTTTCACAGAGATAAGAGGAAAAGATAACTGCTTACAGAAATAACAAACCATAATAAACTGTACTTTTAACATCTTGAGTTCAAGTACTGGTCAACTTGATCTAAAGTGCTATAAGGCAGTATTTTTTTTTTTTAATGAACTTAGCTGATCTGAAACATCTGTTTCTCACCCTCCCTTTTCCTGCTCTTTCCCCCCCACTCTCCCCTCAACTTCAAAAATAATTAATAAAAATTATTCTGCCTCCGTATTTTGTTAACCCTGGTTCCACAAGGGTTACAACACATGCAGCAAAGTCGTTTGTGGGGGGACCCAGCAGGTCACTGAAGCACCAGCTTCTCTGACACTTTAAGCTGCTTTCACCACAATGTGGTCGAGTGGTTTTTTGGGGAGGTCTTGTTGTTTTTTAAAATACTTCTGCAGCACAGCGTTATTGTTATTATTATATATGTATATATTTGTGTTCTCCCTTCCAGCAACTATTCAAGGTGTGCTCCTGCAGGCGACATGCTGTTAAAATAACCCCATCAATAACCCCGTGGTTAATTTTTACAAAGGACAAACACTTCTGAAGAAAGAAAAACGGCTTCCTTACATTTAGGAACCCCACCTGTCCAGCCTGCTGACCAGCGTCGGGGCAGACAAGTTGGACAAACTCTTTCAGAGTCTCCTGAGGATGATAGCGGATTGCTGGGTGTGAGAAGTATGGCCCAGGCTGTTGAATAATGGGTGATGTTGGAAAATGAAGAGTCGATGGTGTTGCATGTGGACTTGCTATAGGAAAGAAAACAAAGACGTTATATAGAGTTTTGCCTCTGGAAAATAAAACAGTTTAAATCTGTTGTAGTTTTAAGGTTTTTTTTGTTTTTGTTGTTGTTGTTGGTTTGTTTTTAAATGTACAGTATTGTTCATACATCAATTAATACACTAGACCACATTGTGTCCTACACTCACTTCATCTACATCCTGGAAGCAAACGGAGCCAGACATTTTGAAGGATTTTCTGTGATTTTAGTGGACATGTAGGAAGGAATCAGTAGTCCTTTGTGAGAGTGAAAACTATTCATCACCTTAAGAGCAGCTCTCATCAATCAGGCAATAGAAAAATGTATTTGGGAGATTAGGGTTGATTTAATTGACATTTCATGTAACTTGGATTTGCACATACGAATCCATTTTACGTTGTAGTATAAGCGGTCGATAATTTAAAAATGGTCTAACACGTCTTGTTGTTGGGGTTTTTTTTTTCCCATCTCACTTCAGGAACATTTATTTTAAGTAACGTGTTTTCGTTTAATGAACATGCACAAAGTGGCGAGATCGTTTGGAAAATTACATTTACATTTCTCCTGAATAACGCTGGGCTCAGATCTTCAGCAAGCCCCCAGCTTGCTCTTGGGGATGAAGTTTAATTTGGTGAATTTATGGGCCAACAAGCCAGCTGGAAAATGTACTCCAGAGAAGGTGCAGAGGTGTGATGTGCACAAGCCCATTGGCAATGACCGATTTTACCCTCAGCTGATTTCAGCAGAACTACAAGTGCAGCTCCAGGGCCTTTTGCTCTCCTACATTATGTCACACCTTTGCCCAGTTCCTTGGCCTTCAAAATATATTGGGTTGGACTCTTGTTACCCAACAGTGCTTTCCATTGTTAGTTGTCACCACGAGGTAGCAACTGCTGCCACTTACAGTGCCATGAATTCTCCCTTTAAAAATGAGGATTCACTCTTCCTTCAGAATGACCAATTAATCTGGTTGCACACAAGCTCATCTGTAAATCATTGTTTATTTCTCACCAAACAGTCATTGTTGCTCCCCTGGCATGTTACCCTAGGAGCCTTTCAGGGGTGTCCATGTGCAGAGATTGTGCTCGTACACTGCATATGACCAATTAGATAAAGGTAATGCAAGGAGGGAAAATCCTACAGAAACTCAGGTGTTGGCTTGGAAGTAATTTAAATACACAAGAGGGGGGGAAAAAAAAGCCTTTGGCACTTTTGGAAAAATTGGAGAGATGCAGGAAAGTTAACTAAAATCAAACACAAATGAACAAACATTCATTTCATGATGAATGTTATGAAAAACCTTCAGTTAAATAAAAGCTAAAATCTGCTTCTTACTCTTGTTCATTGCCAGTTTAATAATACGACACTTTATTAATAATTTTTTTTCTTAAGCATTATTAAACCATTAGCAAACTCAAGAGCCTGAAGGTGTGGATAAAACATGAACTCAGAAACAGCAGCAAGGAAACTACTGCATTTTCCTGTAAACATTCATTAAGGGTTGGCTGGGCAGCCCTTCTATACACGTCCCTTTCCACCACAGGATAGGAATTATTGCTCTGACACCACCACCAAAAAGAGCTGCACTCATGCCAGGGGTGCTGGTATGGGATGGATGTGGAACCCTTGTCCTTGCCATGGAAAGCTCCCCTGTATCCACGTCAACCCCACAATTCTGCTCCCCTTAATTCTGTTGAAACTATTCCCAACAGAAAGAGAAACTCCAAAGGTAGAGATAATGGGGGATTCCCTTCAGTGACTGTGAGTGACCACCACGGAGCCAATTATTACAATGGACAGAGAACTGAACAGTGTCCAAGGAGCCACCTCTGCCCAAAATAATCCCCTGCCTCTGACTGGTGCTGCTTTGAGGTTGACGCCTCCATTCTACACACACACCTTCAGTGAGGTAGATCCCGGCCAGCATTCTGATGACTACAACAATTTTTTTATTAGCCTACAGTATTTCTGTCTTCCTCCCTTTCTTTGTATCTGCTTTTGTAGTTCCCCCTTTCCTTATGTGCCAGATGGAATATGAAGGATGAAGATATAAGTGAGACATGGACATTTATGTGACAAACATCTAATTAAGTAAGAAATAAACTGGAATTTCTGAAATATAAAAAAAGAATTTCCTTTTAGTATCAGGTCTTTTAATACTATTCGAAATTGTCATGCAATTGCACTGTCCTATAATTAAGTCCGGGAACAAACTCATTTCTGTTCTTCTGCTGGGTGAAAAGGAGATTGAAATGCATCTCAAACAAGAAGGAATAAAGAATCGTATCCAGGGAACATTTGGGAATTCAAAGCCAGGCCTGAGACAACACTGTATTTAGCTTTTCCAAAGTATGGCTCTTCATTTAATAATTTGATTTGCCCTAAGAAAGATGAAAGAAATACTCAGTGGCATGTGAGGAGCAAGCCTTTCTCTGCTGTCTTGACCTCCTCAGCATGTCAGGGTAGAAAACAAAGTGGAGAGTGTGTGTCAGTGACCTGCCCAAAGAGAGAGAGAAGGAAAACGAATGCAGAAATAATCAACAATAATCCAGCAAGGCAAAGTGCTGCGAGGAGAAAGTGGTTCCTCTTTGGAGCCATGGCCAGCTCCTCACCCCATCTCCGAGGGCTTCCTGCTGATCAGGGAGGGACTGGGGGAAGGAAACACGAAAATTGGCATCATTCCTCAGCCTGTGCCATGCACTGACGTGGTGGGGTCATTTTCTTCTTAGCATAAGAAGTGACAAGTGCAGTAAGGATCTCCAAAGGTTTGTTTTTGCAGTCTCTGACTCGGAAATTGCAAATTTCTCAAGTGCCAAAAGAAAGGGCTCTTTGATAAGAGGAGAAAAACCACTACTATTAAAATGATCAACATTACAAATGTGCCTGCCTGATACTAGAGAGAGGGAATTGAATGTTGAAGTCTAAAATCTGCTGGCCCAGACACAGATCATTACTCCGGTAGCTGTGTTGTGGTCAGCAACTCTGGTGAGTGCAAAACTGGCCACTCCAACAAGTTCTAAGTGCACAACACAACTGTGTTTCCAAATATAGGGGCCCTCACAAGCATTTTTATCAGTTAAAGCACAAGGGGTAATGAAGCAGGTCATTATTTTCCCTGTTTGCCTCTAAAAAGGCCAAGGGCCCTTTCAGTCATGATTTTCAGACTTAATAAAAATGATAGTCTTTAATTCCTAAACCCACACCTACAGTGATGGAAATTATCCTGTGTAAGAGAAGAGGCTCTTATTACTTCTGATGGCATATTACAAGTCTCAATCAGAGATTGTAAATTCTTTGAGATCTTCAAATGGAAGATAAAATGGGTCTTTGTCTATTATTTATTTACTTATTGACTTATTATTTATGTATCCCTAAGCAGCTCCATCCTGCCAAACCATATTTCTCCTGGCGTCTTTCAGCCTGTGACATTTATATTTTATGATTGACCTCAGTAAATGACATAAAATATGACTTCTACAATCTATGAAAAGATGTGTACTCAAGATCAGAACTTCATTTCTACCTGCTGTAGGTATGGAGGAGTTGGACTCTCTGGCGTTACGAAATCTGTTATTTTGTGTGGGGGTTGGAGGCAGGAGTTATCCTTCCATCTCAAGGCAAGCATAAATATTTCAAAGCACACATGATTCCAATTCCATTGAAGCTTGTCTGAAACATCCCAGACTTTCTATTGAAAATGAGATGATAATGTATGGTGGCCTGCAACAGATATACCAGTATTTTAAAACTGCTGCGATTGGGCCAAGTAATTATGCAGTACAGCTGTTGCGTGCTACACTGGATTCCTCAGTGTTTTATGAGCTCGTGGTGCTGTGCAGCACAGAAGTCACAGGATTTTTCAGAATGCTGAATTCCAACCTCTGATTATGCAGGTCTGTCTTGCCTTTCCCCTTCTTGATTTGTAGTAGCCAATACCAAAGTAAGTGAGCAATGAAATAAGCTGCGCCCATTGATTAGGTGAGCGCTGCACATGGCCGAGGCTCTGAAGAAGAGCCAAAATTGTGAATTCTGTCCGAGCGAGTGATGAGATAATAAAGGACCAGTTAATTTGAAACAGGTTACAGTTTTCTTTGGCTATTTAGGATCCTGGAACAAAGGAGCAGTTCCTAATAAAGAGCCCTGGGATCTTTGCTCCCAGGGAGTGCTTGCTGACGTGGTGAAGGGACACCTACAGTGCTCAGACAGGTTTTCCAGCAGCACAGCCCAACATATGGGGGCACACATTGATCCATCTCCTCTTCCAAAAAGAGCCCTGCCAACCCCTTCAAGTCCACACGACTGGATGGAATTTCTTTCTTCCTGAAGTCGTTTGAAGTCTTTGAAAGGGTCGTTTGGTGTTGCTCAGGGAAAGGTGTTATCACCCTGGGGTCTTCCGGGGAATCACAACCACTGTTCCTTCACAGGCACAGGGGCTGCTCCATCAGCTGGATCAGGGCACAGTGCTCAGATACCTCCCCTATAAAGTGATAATTAAGTTTACTAATACTTCATTAAACATTGATCAGCCTTCCTAGAAATAGAAACATTAGAACCGTAATGAAACGGGATCGTTTTTTATCCGCTTGTTTTTGAGGCCATTATAATTGGCTTCATTACAATTAAGAAAGTGTTTTCTGAAAAGTCATTTCCCTGGAAATGTTAGAGAACAGTTTGTTCTGCTAGCGACTTCCACGTCAGGCTTCTAAGTTGCTTTAACTCCCTGCGTGCTGCAGACTTTCTCCTGCCATTCCAGTGATGCCAGTTCAAATTATGCGAGATGGATCCCACCCTTTGTACCTCAAAGGTACTTATTCTCAAAATTGACCATATTAGAGGACTAATTGGCTAAGCCACCATGCTGGCTGATGTGAAATGCTTTCAAACACCATGAAACAGCTGTGTTTATCGGAAATATGAAGAGTGACTTTTTAATAAGGAGATCTGGCAATAATCCAAATTTGTTGAAAGGAACTTACACTTCTGTGTATTATACAATACAAGAGGTAAAGAATGGAAGCCTAAAACAATAGCTTTAAGCCCACAGATTTTGGTGATGAAAGCAGTTACCCAAACAAGAAAAAAAAAATAATTAAGAAACTTGGGCTGGGATTTGTAGAGGTCCTGAGAGAATTCATTAACTGCTTTTGAATTTCAATGGGAGCTGCTTCCCTGTAACACTTTCAAAGGTTTCTGAAAGTCTCCATTTTTCTTACTGCCCATTAGGAACAGACTTTAGGGTGACAAAAGTAGAGGAATTGCTTACTCAGGTTGGCAAAGCCTTCCCCTACTTAAAGACTGAGCTGCTGAGGGTAGGACTGACCAGTCCTAGGATGAGCCCTTGGAAGGGAATTCACATCCCTGGAAAACTTAGGTATTTGTTAAGTCCCATAATGGTGCAAAGGGGCTGTTTAGTAACAGGTTTGTCAGGTCCAAGGATGAGCTAAATGCAAACTGATCCCATCTCACATTCTCATTTCAGTGTCAAGGCTGGGAAATCACGGAGCTGGAGAACAAAAATAGGCTTTACCCACTGAGCATTGGTGAAATTTAGGAATCGCTCGCTCCTACATTCTGTAGACAAACATAGCTGAAAAATTTAAAATGTAACAGGAATGGCTGACCAATGCAAGAGATAGCGAAATACCCTGGAGAGGATGGATGGAGGATCTGTTCCTGCCCAGGAACGTCAGAAAGATGGGCTGAATTGCCGGCTCTCCATCTCTCAGCTCCAGAAGTCAAGTGCAGCTGGCCAGCTAAGCACTGCTGAAAAGAACAGAGCCACGGCATCTCCAGGTCAGGGCTGGCTCTCAGCCCTTTTCTGCTGCTCTGAGTGGTACAAGGCACCTGGACCCTTTGTTCAGAAACACTCTTCCTGTAAGAAATTTTGCAGTAGCAAGTGGGAGGCAGGAGGACATTTTGCCAAGGCCCACGGAGCTCCTAGCAAAAGGAAAATATGCTTAAGGCTGTGTTTGAGCTCAGGGTTTATTGGTGTACTCTGGGCTGCTGAGTATTACAGACTGCTTTTGAAAACCTGTAGAGCTGAACTGAGCACTGGTTCCAGATTCTGGCACGGGCAGGGGGCCAGTTAAGTTAGCTATTTTGAGCAGAATGTTTTAAAACATGTCAGAATTCTGCTGCCTTTGGGAGATCGGAATACTATAGAATTGATTACATTGGGACAGAAATAAAAATCAGACCTATAGAAAGCACTCCTTCTTTCTGAGACTACAGCTAGAGGTCAAAAAGACCCTAATTTAACATATTTGTAGAATTCCTGCCTCGCATCAAATGCTGTCAACTTCTGCATATTATTATTACTTTTAATACACATGATGCATTCTCATATATTCTCATCATAAGATAAAAACTACTGCTAGGAGAATATATCATGTCTTTCTTATAATGAAATGCAGTTGATAAGTTTACAATAGAAATGTAAATTCTCTTAAAAACTACAACCTTTATGTGTGTGATGATATAATTCTGCTTTGATACTAAAAAGGGCATGGTAATGGAATCTGTGACTTTGGAGTGATATATTGCTGTTAAGTTAATAGGACTCCACATTCCCATTTCTAATATCAGTGTTTTTCCTCCCTTTCATTCTGTAGATGGTAAGCTGATACTACATAAACATTGTTAAAGCTATAGTTCCACGCTACAGTAATTCACTTAACTTTAACATGATTTATGGTTCTGTCAATAGAGGAGGTTGAAAATCCAGAGCTCTGATGCTTAAACATGGGTTCCATATTTAAAGCAATAATGTGCTTTTTGTGTGTGTCTGAAGCTAGAAGAATTTAGCATAAAGCAGAGATAAAAATATAGTTCACTGCACTGTTTAAAGCATATAGTTTAACTCCACGGATACATCAAAGAAGCAAAGGAACCAAAAGCAGCGTCAGGAAAAGCAGGGGCAAAATACTTTGTTCCTGCAGCACTTTATTTTTATATTATTTTTTAGGGATGCATGAAATCCTATTAGTATTTTTAACACTCCCCCCCGCCTTTTTTTTTTTTTTTTCATTCTTTTGCTCAGTTAGATCATCTCCTTTTGTCAGGATGAGTTTAAATCTGGGTCCACTGTGTTAATCACCCCCCTTTCTTCTTGCTGGCACTTCCCCTCCAGGCATTTTGCCTCTTTAGGAGATTAAGCGACCAAGTCATCTTGTTGCTCTAACATGTCCTCGCTGGAGCAACATATTAACACAACTCCTCTGCAAAAGAGCCCTCTTTAGAAGTTTGCTGCAGGGATGACAAATTAACCCAGCATGGTGTCCCGCACATCTATCTCAGTACAAATTATTAGTGTAATAGAGCTTTTAGTTATGCATTTATCTAGTAATTATTGAACGGTTATACAGAACGAAGCTGAGCAATCGTGGCCCTTTATGAGGCGAGCTCGGTGGGTGGTCTTACAGTTAATTTAGGATAGGACTGTCTAAGCAGCTCACTCACACACAAATTAGCTGAACAGCCTGCTCCTTTAAATATTTCCTATGTCACAGGCTAACTCTTGACAATACAACAAAGGTAGAGTTTTAATTACACGGTCGCTGACTTTTGTTTAGCAGGAGCTTTAACCCTTTGCAGGCCTCCCTCTCTGCCCTCCCTGGCGGTGGCAGTTTGGGGATTGTGTCATGGCTAAAGCCTGACCTTGAGGCCATCTGTTGGGAAACTGCTTTTCCTTCAGCACCAGGTTGCTCCAAAGTGAGCACAGAAACTCAAAATCTTCCCCTGCTCAGTCAGCTGTCCTGACATTGTAAACTGGATCGTGCAAACTGGTCTGATGGTCAGCGCGGGGCTGGTTGTGGCCTCACCTCAGCTTCCTCGCCCTTGTGGCGTGACTCTCTTGGCTCCCTGACATCACCTCCCCTTGCTCTGAGGTGTCTGTGTCAAGCTGCACCGCTCTGCTTTTGTCAAAATTCGGAGGGGAGGTAGAAGGTTTCATCACCGTGCCAGCTGACAGCATCAAGAAGCAGCCACAGAGACTCGTACAGAACGGGACATTACAAAATGTCTTTTTACTACGTACACCATCACTTTGATTCACTCGGAGCTGGCTGACAGGACAGCGAGCAGGCACCAGGACTTTGGTGACCCAGCGGAGGATTTTGATAGAGAAGGACACCGTATCTTTCCAGATATGTGACATAAAGGTTTTGCCACTTTGGCATGAACAGAGAGTACTGTGCTGCAGCGTTTCCCTGGCAGGCCTTGTCCTGATAAAAGTCTAAGTGGCAATGGTAATTATGGAGGAAATTAATATAATGGGAACCAGTCCACTAGTTGACTTTTATCCCTTCTTCTCACACACCCCCTTTCTTGGGTTCTTGCCTCCTTGCTGTATTTCTTCCTTCTTGTAATTGTGTTCCTCCTTCATTTATCTTTCTAACACGCCATCTCATTGTTATTTCATTTTCTTTTTTCTTTCCTTGCCTTTTCTTCCTTGCTTTTTTGGCTTGCAGGATCCATACTGTCATATTCCGTGGGAATGCTTGAATGCTCTGCAGCACAGGCTGCTGTACATCCTGGCTTTACAAGATCGTGGTCAAATTAGTGTTTCAGGCAGCTCCAGTTATAAAGTCACCAGAGTGTAAGTGGCAATACATGGAAGCCTAAAACCGCTTATGTAAATACTGCTGTCATCCATAGTATTTAAATCCTTCACTGTCTGGTGAAGAGTTCAAGTGGTCTGGGAAGCTTTGTGAGATGCCAGCAATCCACGATGGCTTTGCAATGCTGGAGTGCTGTGGTGAGCTAAGCTGACCATCAAATAATCTCATTTGCAGGTAACAAAAGTATGCCTGAGGAGGAGAGAGATCTGGCTGCTCGAATTTTCAAGGCTTTGAAATAAATTTTAAAACTGATAGTGATGCTGAAGCCACCCTATAGGTGATCAATTTACCATCTGCCAGACACTGAATCCTAACCACGCTGGTCCAGAGAAGACATATGGTGCATTCATAGAGTCATGCCCAAAAAACTGCCATCATCAAGTGAGGCTCCATGAATCACTTTGCTAGCTTATCACCAAAGAAACTTGGATCTTGCCACCATCTGTTGGAAGTACTGAGGAGTCACTGAAGCATTGGCATCCCTGCGCCAGCACTCGCTGCACATCTGGTCTGCTGGTCAGCCAGCTCAGATCCTCTCTCCTGGCTACTGCCCAGCTGGGCCGGGCACTGGCAGCAGCACCAGTGCAGACAGCAACGAGAGCACAGCCTTCCACAGCACGGAGCATCCAGACAATTCCATGAGAGCAGAGGTTTTCCAACTGGTTCACTGGGTGGAGCACCTCAGAGCTAAGAAATCCTCTCAAGGATCTTACTCCTCCTCCTCCTCCTCTTCCAAGGAAGTTTTTGTTTTCAGTGTGACTCACTGTGGGGATCACAGGGAAGGGCATTCAGTATCCTGGGACACCCCAGCATCAGATATGCAGTGTACTCCAAGGGATGTTTGGAAGCGTGTGAAAGATTCGGGAATATTCCTGAGAAGTTATAAATCACTGGTTGTCAATGACAACGCCTGCCATGAACAGTCTCCAGCTTCTTCTCTGCTGTCTATTTTGATCATGCTTTCCAAATGCATCTCATACACACATCCAAGTGATAAACTTGCACATGCGAACATGAGAAGGAGATGGAACCTCCCTGTGATCGTCGTGTTGGCTGAGGAGCTTACTCTGATGGTGACCTACTTACTCGCAACTCCCCTTTCTCCAAAGTCTCTCTGCAGAATGGAGATTAAATCCCGCTCTTTGTTTTCCAGAGAACCCTCAGCTTGACCTGCCCCTGACCATTTACATAATGCACCTGTGTCCGGAGGGAATTTAGCCTGTGTGTGCTGTACCATCATTTCTGCAGAGGCACAACTCCCAGTAACTGCTGGTGGAAGTGAATCTCTCAGTTATATCCTCTTATACGACCGCATTATACTCTTTATGTTGCTACTTCTGATACCTGAAAAGCTTCTCTCTTCTGCTTACTGTCCCTAAAGTACGCCGGAGGCGATAGGATAAAGAACAAAGCTGGATTTGCGGAAAATAATCCATCTCAGGATATCACCCTTTACTAACAGAACGATTGTTGCAGCAGGGAAATAAACACAGCCAGTGTGCTGTGGAAGAATACTGAGGAGGAATGTCCCAAAAGAACAAAGAATGAAGTCTGGGAAAAGATTTTTTTTTCAGGATGATGGCACTTAAAGAAACCATGGATGGATTCAGAGGGGTTTTTTTCTGAAGGTCGATGAGACTTTGTTTGTGAATGAGCATAAAATAGAAGACGCTTCTAAATGATGCTGCAGAACAACAGTTTTGGTTAACTTGTTAGGAGCCGTGATGATTAAATGCTGTATTGCTCCCTTATGGAGTTAGTAAAGAACATCTCCTTCCAAACAAACAGAATTTGGGACTGTAATAATTCTATTTGCTTTTCTGGTTCCCATTGAATGTTCTTCTCACGTAGCCAATGGAAATCCCTCAGTGCAAAGAAAAAGTCTTGTGAAAACAGACTGTAGATGAGATTTAAACAAGGCCTCACCACTGAGACATTTCCTCTCTCAACCACACAAGAATCCAAAGCACAGAGGGTCTAAACAGGGGCAGACAAAGGCAGTCAATGATCTTAAAAAATTAGTGTGAGGTAAAACACAGCTAAATAAAGAAAGGCCTATTAACTAATCAATCAACAACTGAAATCTAAAAGGCTGAACTTCTAAAAGACAGGAATTGGGAGTCAGCTGATGTGCACTGAATAGAATGTTAATGGAAGCTTCATATTATTCATCCTTGTATCACCAATTATCAAGGCTTTTAAAAGAGGACATATTTGCCAGACAGCTCGGATCCAAATTTCAAGGGAAATCTCTATAGAGCTTAGATGCCTAAATATCTTCTGAGGATCTAGGTGTATGTCTAAGGGTAATGAATAATTTTTATGGATTAACCACAACAAATCAAACTACAATAAGCAGATTTAACAAAGCACAAAACCTCCTGAAGTGCAAGTCTGACCTTGCTTCAACTTTGTGCAACTCCACCGTTTCTCATCACATCACCTGGATGTGCAGACAAAGAGGCTCCTCCTGGTTTATGCTGCCCTCAGTGAAACCACGCTGATGCCAAACAGACATTTCCAAGTAACTTCTAGGATGAATTGCTAAATATGCCTTTTTATGTGTCGCCATTCGACCAATTCCTTAATAATCTTCTCTAAATGAAGCAAAATTTCATAGCAGAAAGAAATGTGTCACAACCATTCATTCCTATTTTTGTATCTTCCAAAGAGGTTTGTAAGAGGATTCATTCATTTGTGTCTCTTACTATGCCCAAGTGAGTTCCTTTTCAAACGTGAACTCAGTACAGCATTTAGTTTTCTAGGCTAAATGCAAATGCATCTTTCTAGCAGAAATGTATAAGCACATCTAGACCCAGAGGACATCTCCTTTACTTGGAAAGTCAGTCAGAAGAGTACTGGGAAGGAAACCAGCCAAAGTATTGCAGGAACCAACTTCAAAGGAGTCCCCTAACAAGGCACACTGACACCAGCAGCACAAGAATAAATGACTGGCAGAAGGGAATCCACAGAGCTGGAAGACAGGCGTGGGTCAGAAGTGATGGATGGGTCCCTGTCTCGAGCAGTTGGACCGAGTCAAATGTGATGGATGGTCACAAGCAGAAGACACTTCCCTGCAACACATTCTGTCCCTTTCCCCACCCTCTTCCAACAAAACCCCAAGGCCCCAGAAACCAGCGTTTCCACCTCGAGTGGTCATCAGGAGCTTTCCCAGAAGCAGCCTGGCCTGACAGGACCGGCCTCTAGACTCCTAAAAACCCTCATGGGTGTGAAGGTTCTGAGCAAAGCCCATCACCGGGCGGGCACAGAAGGTGAAGGGTCCTCAACCCTCGCGGGTGTGAAGGTTCTGAGCTCGCCGGGCAGGCACAGGAGGCGAAGGCTCCTAAACCCTCGCGGGTGTGAAGGTTCTGAGCTCGCCGGGCAGGCACAGGAGGCGAAGGCTCCTAAACCCTCGTGGGTGTGAAGGTTCTGAGCTCGCACAGGAGGCGATGGCTTTCCGTGCAGCAGCGCTGGCCACCCTTCCATGCCTGCGGGCTCTCGGGAAAGGCCTCACCTCTGGGTCCTGTAATGACAGGTCGATGGTGCTGTGTGAAAGCCGTTCCAAGGGAGGAGGTCTGCGAAGGCGAGGGACTGCTGAAACCAGACTTCTCTGACTTCTTTAATGTAGTTGGCGATGGCATTCCTGGCAAGAATGATTGATAAGTGCAATTTAATAATGCTAGGTCATGGAACGACAGCCTATGCATTGTGAAAGGGGGGTGCAGAAGCAGCTAGACACACTTAAAGGACAAATGAAACGCAACACAACAGCAAGCTGAAAGCTCACTTTTATTTTTGGGTTTGTTTTTTTTTTCAAGGCAGAAGCAGCCATGGTTTGCTCTGAGCCATGAGTACTAAAAGGCAGCCATATTTTTCTTATAAATCTGAAATATGGATAAGATGCAGCTTATTATTGCTACTGAAACCTACTCTGCTTTATTTTTAGAAATCTGTAATAGCTGGAGCATTTGGATTTTTACAGGTTTTTTATGAGTTCTGTCTTTCACTCCTTGGTTTAGTAGATTATTGCAAATGGATCTTTTAAATGTGCCGCACGACTCAAGGCACAACCAGAGAATGGAGTTCTCTGAGTTCAAACTCTTCCGCCCCTCATTCTCTTGACTTCAAAGGTATTTGAAGGTTATACATTTATGTGGTTCTCTTTTGCTTTCGATTTTTTTTTTTTTTTAATGGGTGAATGGTATTTATATCTTGGTATCAGAAGCCTCACTGGAATTATTTCGGAGTTGTTATAATGCCCTTGAACTGTATCAAAGGCTCTCAAGGAAAATCAGAGTTAAGTTGTCACTGGGTGAAACCTCTGCCATGGACAGGCAGAAATGGTGTGGTACTCATCTGAGAGGTTTGGTATACAGGGTAAGAATAACTCCTGTTGATGCCACAACAAGGCTGTGGTGTCAAAAAGATTAATGGAATGAATACATTGCAACAGGCTTTTAAAACTCAAGCCTTTTCTGTGTATGGTACATGCTTAGATGAAAGAATTTTACAGTACATAAATGAAAAGTATACATGTTGGTCTGAACTAGCCTATATTTTTGTGGTTCTGGATGCGTCTGGGTTTCTGATTATCAGAATGTATCCTGAAAACTCAGAATTTCCAGCACACACAGCCCATCGGGCATTCTGCATATCCATAGGGATACTGCAAATCAAAGGTGGTGATTTCAGGTGGAAAAGCAAAATATCAGGTAATGTGCAAGCTGAACTTCCACTAGCAAAGTAATTTAGTTTTATTTCCAACTCTGTGTTTTATAGTATTTAATTGTTGAAAAAGTAAAGAGAGAGGCCTGGACAAGATTATCTCTGGGCTATATTATTAACTTTATATTTAATAAGACTAGTTTTATAGTCCCTGGGATGTTGATTGCAATATGCAGGAGCCTTCTTGTACTTTATACTCTGCACTGCTGGGTCTTAATGGTTGCAGTGAGGCTTTGGAGCTTATATTTCTGTAAGTTAAATAAAGTAAGGGAATGGTTTGAGTTCCAGTGTTGTACTTGCAGTTTTCTGCCTCGAAACTTGTTTGCTACAGGGTTTGGTGGGTTTGCTACAGGGTTTGGTGTTACGGTGACTTTTTCCTCATAGCAGGAAAGGTTACAGACCTTTGATTTTAAAAATCAAAGCTTAAAACTGACTATGGTGCATGAAAAATATGGGGTTGGGTTGTTTTTTTTTCTTTTTTAATTTTCATTTGGTCTTAGGGTCTTTGGAACAAAAGCAAACACTGGTTCAGTTTCGGGGGAAGAGAGAAAAGGAGACTGAACTGAGGTGTTTCAGTGAAATATTCCAGTGCAGCCTGCTGAATTTCTGCTCCAATGGGATGTAACTTAGTCGGCATGTCCATTTTCAGGACAAGGACACGCAAAGGAACTAACGGGGCTGGTGACCCAGATTTCCCTATGATGGAAGAACTGGGGAGGAAACACCAAAGGAGTGTCAACCTCAGCCCCGAGAGCAAAATATTATGGACAGTCCAGGTGACTTTTATGCACAGGGAAGGTCAGTAAAATTTTCCCGCATGGGAGCTGATCCAAGGGCAAGGTTTTGCAGCCTGTGAGCAGGGACCCAGGTGGGACATGAGTTACCTGAGCCCTGGGCAGGGGACAGAGGTCAGGGGAGCAGTGAGATCTCAACTCTGTGGCTCAGCTGGCTCAGGAGCTCCCTGGCTACAAACCCACTTCAGGGTTATGGCAAAGATAATAAAGCTGCTAAAAAAAAATGAAACAGCTTTTCTTTTACTCCTGTGTTAAAAAAAAACCCTGCAGGACTCATCTCTAAACCACAGCAGGGAGAAGGGGCAGAGGCAGTGGGATATGGTTTAAAGCTGCAGCAAGTTGGTGTGATTGTGTCCAAACACTGGAACTTGAGGAGCTACAAAGAAGCTGATGAATGACCTTGAGTGTGGCAATGCTGAGCAGTGTCATGTTCATATGGGGATGGGTTTTATAAGGTCGAGGCAGAGGTTTTCATGTGAAAATAGAGATTTTAATGTAACCCTATGCAGGGAAATTGAGTAGGAAAACAAACTGAAGCGCTGATAATTGGTTGCTACTTTTGCTCTATTTGTTTGTTATCGTTCTGATTGTCATTATTATCACAAGTTTGGTTCATTTATTTTTTTTTTCCCAGGGTATTTTGAAATGTATTGGTTTGGAACAGTCCAACTATACCATGTTTTTGTTTTGTTTGGGGTTTGTAATGACACATTTTATTTTGAGTGATCACATCCATCAGATCTCAAGAAAAAAATGGCTGCTTCCTAGTTCAGAAGAATATGCAAACAGGAGCTTAATTACATCACTTAATATTGACCAAGAGAAAGAAGATGAGCTTGCCAGCTCATTTCCAAAGCATGTTTTGTCCTTTAAGAGGGGAGGGTATGACAGAAAGTTAGGCAGTGCAAAGCAATTAGCATCATTCACATTTTATGTTGCGCTAGCATGGTGCTCTAGCAGCAAAATTCAAACATTCTTTGAATGGGTTAATAAAAGAAGAAATACAGTCGGCATGCAAGAAAAAGGTTTCCAAGAACAAGCCAAAATATGTCCCATTCTTCTAAATTTATCACAGCCATGTCACATTATCCTTGAGACTGCCAGGAATGTCAATTTTTTTGCAATTTAAAAAAAATATCTCATTTAGCACCATATGTTTGGTTAATGTGCCTGATATATCCTGCGTATTCTTTAGTCCATCCATTTCTAATACTCATTTTCTTTTCTTTTTTTTTTTTTTTTTCCTCCCCTTGCTAAGCCATATGTTACAATGTTGGTCATTCTATCAAAGCTCCTTTCGGGAGCTGAGAGCGAGGGGGCTCTTGTTTAATCACCCAGAAAAACTTTGAATTCTACAAGTCTCACTTAGGTGAGCAGTCTCAACACTTGAGTTAGCTGTAGGTGCCTGGTGCCTATGAAAATCAGGCCACCTCTGAGGAGGCACAGTGTATATTAACTACAAGAAAGGAACTAAAGGTAGATGGCTAAATATTGAATTAGGTGTTTAATTTCTGGCACCCACGTTTGAGACTCTTGGCTAGTTTTAAGAGTCTTCTGCTCCACACCTAATGAGTTTTAACACATTTAGCGGCCCCCAGCCCGCAGGGCCCCTCCTGTGCTGCTCAGGGATGCAGGAAATTAAAAAGTTAAGGCTGAAGGTAGCTTGGGCAGAGCTGGGGATGCATCCTGAGAGGACAGTGCTGCCTCGCACGGCTTTCCTCAGCATCGGTCCCGGGAGCCGGCGATTACTGGGGACCACTGCACTGAAAATCAGATTTCAGCACTCAGGACCCTGAGGAAGGGGCAGTGCCAGCTCTAAGGACACCCCTGAGTCCCTGCTCTCCCCTCTCTGCTCTCTGGTGCAGGGCAGCAACAAATGAAAATCTCCCCCAGCCCGTCTCAGCTGCGCTGGCCGGTGGATAGGGAACGGAGCCAAGGATCCTCCCTGTTCCCTGCCTCTTCCCACCCATCTGCTCTGAGCAAGGAATAAACAAGAACAGCCAGAACACAACGGCTGGGTAACCCAGGTGGGGGTTACAAGTGTTCCTTACTATTCTGCGGACAGGACTCTTGTCCAAGTCACAGTCACACCTGGCACTTCCAGGAAGCACGGCTTTCGGAATGCAGGTCTGAGTCTCCTCTGAATGTTATTTAGAGCGAGAGAGAAGGAAATCAGACTTTGTCTATTTTCAGCTTATGGCAGCTTTTAACTACAGAATAAATGGAGAAGTTAATTGCTAAATAAAAGAAGAAAATAAAGGGATTTGTGGCATAAAATGCAGATGGAACCCTGAGTGGGTGTGTTACTTTAACTTACTGTACTTGTGTTCATGTGATTCTGTACATATGCCAAACATACATGGTCTGAGCCTGCTCCCTTTAACATAAATCTGCTTTATTCACTGGACAGAGGGAACCTGACCAAAGACCATGATGGTGCTAAATGGAACAAGATGCGTACTTTTTGTATGTTTTTCCAAAAGGAAATATTAATTTGTCATTGGTTTTTCAGCCGAGAAGAATTTTAATTGCAGTACACAATAAGCAGAAAATTCAGACAACAATAATCTTGAAACTGTTAGCAGCATTATATTTCTATCAAGGAATTTGTGTGCTTTTTCAACATTAGAGCTTTCTGAATTTTCATTAATTTGGCATTTCCCTAAACACACGAGTTATTATTTTGGTCATTCCACATCATGCATCACACCCTTCTGCTCAAATGCATAATGCAAGCGCAAATGGGATCCTTGTCCTTGGGAGACTCTGGTTACTGGAGCCATTGGATGTTGAAGTCCCGCAGAAAGACTTTCCAAAACTCTGCACTTCGCAAACCTCCAGCCCAAGTTTAATTAGTGAGTGTACAGGAAAGCTTCGTGTTCCTCATCTTCTAAGGGGCACTGGAGCATTGTGATGGGTTTAATTCCTCTACCTCCTTATGTTTGCCAGTACTAGGAACGCACCACATAAGAGTCTTCCTTGAGTACAGCTAAAGGTCTTCAAATGTTCATGTATGAGGCTGATATATATTAAAATGGACCAGAAAATGATGCGTGAGAATTGAATGCACAAATCCTCCCCAGAACAAACAAGTGCCTGTGAACCTCTTTTCCATGTACCTGCCACGTGCCTTACTAAAAAATCAGGATTAACTCTGATGGAGTGAATGGAGTCACAGCAAGAGGAGAACAATCCCCCTTCTCTCCAAATCTACAGCTGAAAATCCATCCGATTTCACTTGATTAATTACTGACATTATTCTACCTGCACACATCTCACACAACAACTCCATCTCTCGTCAGCTACATTGGTAGACCAGCTCGTATTCATCTCCAAAGACCTTTGGATAATTACCCCAATATTTCCAGTAGTTCTCTGCCACTAGACTCTTGATGGAGATTTCAGAACAAAAGCTATGAGTGAAACATGGTCTGGATCCCCCTTCCCAAGGCACACTAGGAAAAGGAATCATGGAAGCTCAGGTATTACCAGATGGACCATGAACTCGACAACATGCAGAACAAACAGATGATGCAGAAAAACAAGTCGGCTGTTGAAGAAAAAAACTGATATATGGGAAGCATTTTTCCAGGAATTTTCATCCTTCTGTGTGAATTATTCCAGCAATCCCACTGAAATCAGTATCAACAGAAAGGCTGATCAGCTGCTATATTTTTTTTTAATTTCTGGGGAATTCCTAATTTCAAGCTTCTTGAAATGTTGACGGCTACACTCCTGCCAGTCAGAGTAAGTCTGTTCAATTTAGTGCTGAGCAAATTTTGTCATCAGCCGAGATACGATCACACTGACTGCCATCCATCAGTTTACTGTATTAATTGCTCCAGTATACACAAAATACAACACAGATGGAAATTCACTCATCCTAATGAAGTGCTCTTTAGTTTCCACGTTCTGAATGGGTACTGGCTCCCCTGGTTGCAGCCGGAGTTACCACGATCACTGATTAACTACCTGCCAGCGGAGCACCTCGCTTCACAAGGCTAAATCCAGCTTAATAAACAGTGATTTTTTTTACAGAAGAAAAATGAAAGCTCCCCCCTATCCACTTATCAAACTGCTGCATATGCATCACCAACACACACATCCAGTTTCCTCAGAACTCGACATCTGACAGATCATCAGGAAAACAGAGCTAATCTATCCGTACCCATCAACATCGTATCATAGGTGACTGCCAGATACTTAAGAAGCCATCCAAAAGAAATGTCACAACTCTTTTTCAAGACACTACAAAAGAAATGTTCCAAATAAAATAAAGCAAATGCACGTACAAGTAAATGAGCCAAAGAACTTAATAAAAAGAGATTGATTAAAATGAGGACCAGAATGTTCAAAGAGGACTGAGAGAGAGAGAGAGAGAGAGAGAGAGGTGCCAAAGGCGCATTAAATGGATTCAATGGCTTTAGGTTTTAAATGCTTTTGGACTCCTCAGCAAGTTTTAGCCAAAAATGATAATTCAAGTTAGAATAAAAATTCTGATGTCACTTAGGGAAAAAGAAGGTTGAAATTTCTCCTTTGCAAATGAGCACAGATCCATTTACAAAGGAGAAATTTCAGCTTATAGTGATGGACAACCTTGCCTACAGAATTTTAAAGCCGAGCACTACAATATTTGCAATTATTTTTAAATCCTACCCCATGGAAGTCTGCCTAAATTGTTTGGTACAACGTTCTCATAGAGTGTATTAACTTGTCTGTTTGTATCTGTGTTTACAGCATCATCTGGATTGTTTTAGGTCGCTTAAGTTAGGCTTCATTCCTGCTCTGCCACCCAAGCAGTTCTTCCAATAACTTATAAACTAGTACTCAACATCTTACCAATTTCTTCAAAACATAATCTCATGAGTTATATATTTAAAAACTTTAATGAGAAGAGCAATAAACAGCAGGATAACAGTTCAATTCTGCCTTCGAGTTAATGTCAGCTTCGGCGTAATTTTCCATTGTATAAATATATATCGCAAGAAGAAGAAAAAAATAAATAAATTTCTAATGACGTCTTTAGACATCTCGTCTAAAATTCATGACTACATTTGTTTCATTTCAAATGCTACTTGAGAGTTTTTCAGCACACTTGGCAGATTAGATATAGCAGCAGGGACAAACTGCAGCCATCCATAGGAGAATATACCTTTATGTGGGTGCTTTGGGGATGGAACATCTATAGCTGCAAGGCAAAAAATGCCATCATAAATTTGGATGGCATTTACAAAGCCCTCTAAAAAGTCTTTGCATATGATTATAGCTGAGGTATGATATTTTTGCAAGTAAAAGACCCAGAATAGATTTATGTTTCAACTATATCTTCCTGAGATGCATATGGATCCTAAATTGCGAGTGATACTAAAGGGAATCTCAGTAACTGAAGAGGAAGGAGTAAAATTTTGGGGGTTTATTTATTTAATTTCCTTAAAAATCATTTGCTCATTATTTGCATGTCATCAAACCAGCATTGGCTACCCAGGCTATATATAACAATGATGGCTGCTAAATGCCCCAGGCATGAGATGGAGATGGGTAAATATGCAGATTTTCTCAACTTGTGACCTCAGTTACTGCATGGTAATGTTTTCAAATGACTTTTATGATGACAAGACTAAGTTTGGTGCTAATATTGGTTCTGAAGATTTCATCGGTGTACACTGCCATTGAACATGTGTTTTAATTAATGAAAGAGCTGTGGTCAGGATTGAAAATAGCCCAGGTGATTTACCACGGACTGTAAGGCCACCTGATTTCCGCACAATTTGAGGTGAAGAGTTTATAGGTTATTCCAAAGGAAGAAAGAATTGCAAACTGAATTTGTGTGCATTGTACCAAGGGATTTGTAATTTGGCAGGTCAAGAGTGTACTCATGGAACTGTTCTGTTTTGGCATCCCGTGGTTCGTGGTGTTTTTACCCTCTGACTGCCCGTGTCTGACAGCCACGGGACTGAACATGCCGTAACAACAGAAATGATTTGGAGCTGACCTACAGCTGCTCTGCTCCTTCCTGGGAATGTCCATGTCCAGTTGCACACTGGAATGGCACTGGGGACCTGCCACCGCCGGGCAGAGAGACTGAAACCTCTTCCCCACAGGTAATATCAGACAGGTGAGCTCAGCCTCCCTTCTCTGCATTCCCAGCGGCTCCGGGATTCCCTGGGGGAAGGCAGAGCACGGCGGTTTGGCTTTGGCGTCGTTTCCAGAGGAGCCTGGATGGCCCTGCTGCCTGCAGGTCTGCTCCTGGGAGCTGCCCAAGCCCTCTGTCACCTGCTGGGCAGGGGAAAACACACCCAGCAGAGAGGTAGAGGGCTCCCAGGGAAAATCCCCCCGCAAGTTCCATGAAAACAGGCCGGGCAAAGGGCAGAGGTGACATGTGAGTGCTCCCTCCAGCGCTGGCACTCTGGCAAAGTGCTCTGTCCTTACTAGACACAGGAGAATCCACACGGGAGGGGAGGGCACCTGGGACATCCCCCCCGAAACCAACACAAAACCTCTGTGCACCGAGAACGAGAGCATTGGCATTGTTTGAATAAGCACACCCACCATGAAGTGCTCCGCGGTGTTCGGGGTTTCTTAGATATCCTGATTTTATAAAAGAAAGTAAAAGAAGAAAAAAGAAACAAGGTGAGAGAGAACACTATCATATTTTGTAGCAAGCAGGATACTGTGTGAAATCTTGGCCCAGTGAAGTGATAAAGGGGAAGCTTTCAGTTTGCTTAAGGGAGAACTTACGAGCAAATAGCGAAATTACCAAAATACCACATTGCAGAAAATGGGTGCATTTAGGTTCAATTAAGCTGTAAAAAGGAAAATGGCACTTTAGCTTACAAAAACCAAGGGACACAAGGAGCTATCAGAAGCAACTTTACAAGATTTGTGTGCGTGAGGATGCTGCTTCACTGGACCAAGAAAGCTACAGTATGGGACAGGATTTTTCTTTTATCAGACACTTTGGCTAGATAGCTTAGTCCAACCTCAGAAACTGCTGCTCTGGCATTATGAAATAATCCTACATAACTTGATCTCATGAGCTTAGGAACACAGAAAAATAGCCATGCCAAATCAGATTACAGGGATCCACCTAGTCCAGAATCCTGTCCCTGACAGTGGGAACTAATGGACGCCTAGAAAAGAGTAAAAAACCAGGGAAGGCATACAGTGGTAATTCTCCAAAACACTCTCCCAAATGATTTGTGATTCAAGGACTTCTAGGACAAAGTTGATATCATGGTATTGAAGCTGCTCAAATCCAAATGCACAGATTTACATCCCCCCCTCCTCCCTCTTTTTTTTTTTTTTTTTGGATTTCTACCCCCATGAGATTTCTACCAGTCACACAGAAAAGGTTTCACAGTTTGGTGCTGGCAAGTCCAGCGTTCTTGCCACTAACTCAGAATGAGCTAACAGCTTTCAAAAGCCCAATGATGTTATGTGTATAAGAGCATCCAACACTTTTTCCTACGTAAAAAAGTGACATGTGTGCTGAGGTGCTCTAAGTGTAAATACTTTGGGAGATTTGATTTTTTTTTAATCTTAAAAAAAAAAAAAAGGCAAAGAAAAAAAAAAGGCAAGAATCTGGCTGTAAATTGATATTAACATTTTTCAGTATATGTGTAAAACACATGTTTCAGAAGAATAGAAGAGAGAAACTGTCACTCACTGGGAAGCTTTAGAGCTATCTGGCTCCCTGGGAAACTGCATGCAACTATTCTGGTGTCCAAGGGTTTGACCAGTGAGTTTCCTCTTCCTGCAAAGAATGAATGCAGAAGTAATAGAAAGTCTGAGGGGGAAGATTTTAGCAAATGGCTAAAGATAATCCTATTCTGCCCACTCCAGCAGGTAGGAAGCAGGTGGCGGTGGTGGAAGAAAAAGGGCGGGAGAGGAGGAACTCCTCCGTGTCCCTCCCAGGAGCTGGCACAGGGAAGGGCAGGAGGCTGCACTCGGAGAGACCCAAAGCCCCCCGGTGAAATCCCTTTGTGTGCGGTCACCCCAGCCCCAGCACAGCCACACAAAGTCAGCACGTTCTGCTCTGATTCTCTGGGGCCTGGCTGGGACTCCCCTGCAGCACGGAGCACGGCTCACCGGCTCTCGGGGACTGAAACTCGGCACTCCGGGCTTCCCTGGCACACAAATCCCATATTCCCAGACAGGAACACTGGCTTCTTAAGCATCCTGCTTAGTTTACTATCCGCTGTTCAGGGGAGGTTTTAGAAAGTCTTAATTTTCTAATCGAATCGGTGCCTGCACATGAATTTTTTACTTCATTTATTAAAAGAATCAGTAAAAGCAGGGGTCTGAAAAAAAAAAAGCTTATCCTTACATTTTTGATGGCATATTGACTTTGTAAGAGTCTACAGGCAGGAGTGATATATCAGGGAGTCCCTATAACTTTACTTAAAGCAAAAATTAGAAAGTGATCGGAAAGTTTTATAGAGGAGAGCAGAAACATAATTTTAAGCCTCTTAAAATTGCCTGAACTGTGAAATCAAGTAATGAACACTAGAAAAGGATCTGTCAGCTGGAATCAAAGCTTAGACTAGTCAGCATTTTCTTCCTAAACCTTATTATGTCAAAGATTTTTCATCTCTGCACTCTGTTCAGCCCAACAAATAAACCGACTTGACCTCCACCTGTTACCCGGTGAAGTTCGCTGTCATCTCTGACTAAACCCTTTTCTTTCCCTTCAAAGCCCTCGGCACCACTGAGAAGGTGGGAAGACACAGCTGTGCACTGACTCAAATTGATACCAGTTCATAACCAGACAGCGTTTCACAGTACAAATTACAAGCAACAGAGCGGGGGGGCGGGAGGGAAGGAGAAAAAAAAAAAAATGCAGTGCCAATGAATTCTGGAAGGGGGCAACATTTTTCATCCATTTAACAATGAGATTTTCATAAAAAGAAGTTATTTTTCTTTTTTGTTTTGTTTTTGGTTTCTTTGTTTTGTTTTCTTTTTTTTTTGTGTGTGTGTGTGATATAATGGACTGGCTTTTGAGGCAAGAAACATTTTGCTTATGCCATAACAATAAACCTGTGCTAACACCACAGAGGAAGGACTCAAGAACATAATGGAAGCTATTTGTGTTGCTTTTGTATTTCATAACTTGAGTGCATTACACTGGTTCAAAGAGGTTCAGCTCCAATTGCACGCAGGTTTCTAGACTTAGGAACAAGTCGCAGCTATATAATGCAACATAAACATAGCTAAATAAAAAGAGTAAAATATTATGGAACACAGAACAGCAAGAAATGTGTTATGAGGAAACCCATGTAGCTGCTGCAGTCATTTCTTCAAATATATCATCGTGGCAAAACCGTGTGAGAAGCTTTCTAATACAAAGACATATCAGAAAAAGCCATTTCATATGAAGTTGGACTTCTCTGGGTGATTAATGCTACGTTCAACAAAGGAGACAGTGTCTGTCTAATTACATTAAATACTTATCTTCTAGGGATTGGCAGGGTGTTTCTGCTCAATGTCACTTTTCATGACAATGTAATGATAGATCCGTTTACTTACCAGTGCCATTAGCAAAAATTGTACTGTTTTCTCAACTGCCCTCATATCATGAAAATATTTGATTAACATACTGCAGCTTATCTAATACACTAAGCAACATATTCTGCATAGTTTTCTCTCTATTAAAAGAACAAGATTACAGCTTGTAAAATTTTTATTGCACTCACACAGAAATAAATGAATAATGTGTGATAATAGTTCAAGCATCTTACTAGTTCACAGAACAGGTTTATTTGATTTAGAGTATTAACTTGTACTTAAAATATTAAGATTTTTGGGGAAACAAGCAAATAAACGAAGTCAGTACTCTGAGGCACTACTTCCCATCCAGGTTTTAGTTATTATTTCCTTTTCATTTCAGCACGTTTTGAAACTTTTAATACCTTAGGGGAGGGGAAAAAAAAAAAAAAAAAGGAAAAAAGCTTTCATTCCTTTGCTGAAAAATAGATATGGCCATCTCCCAAGTCTTTAAAATTCACCACATCGTGAACTGACTCTTCGGAGTCATGCTACTGTGCCAACATCCAGCAAACAATAACCCTCTGGAAGAATGTACCCAGCCAAGGCAGTTTATATAGTAACAAGATAATTTCATAAACTTATATTGAAGAGCGAGGCTGTGATGTAACATTCTAGCAGTATATATCAGCTACCTGATATTTACTAACAAGGTTAAACTCCTATCTGTTTGTCTCAGCACTCTTCATAATTCACTTTTTAATGGATGGACAGGAAAAGTCAGCAGTGTATGGCACAGATCATTTCTGAAATAGGACAAGACAGCTCACGGCAGTGGCTGCTCCAAAACACCCTTCCTGTTCCCACACAACCACACCAAGCCTGGACTTTGCAACAACAGTGCTTCGAACCTACTCATAAACCCTTTGGGGGGTGTGTTCCAATTTCCAAGCAAACTGGTAAATTTGAAAAACAAAGGATCCCGAGGAGGAGGTGCCACCGCCAACTGGTGCCACGTCCTGAGCATCCCTTCTCAGCTGCTTGGGATGGTATTCCTGGGCAGGAGAGGCACGTGGGGAGCTGCCTTCCTCCCGTGAGGAGCGAGGACATCAACCCCATTTTGTTACAGCTCCTCACTCTGCCACGAAATGGCAGCAAGGACGCGCCAAAAACGACTCGTATGAGGCACAGATCGACACAGCCATGCTGAATCAACCAAAACTGCCTTAAAATCCCTCGCAAGTGACTCTTGCAGCCAGAGGATGACACCACAGCCAACTGCCACATGCGACTCTCCAAATTAATAATGGATTTAGGATATTCATTCCCTGAGCTGCGAGGGTTCGGGGTGTGTCTGCAATTATCGAGATATAAGTCTGACACACATTATCCTTCTATCAATGTCACTTCCCTTAGTAGCCAACAGATTATCAGCAGCTTTGTGATATTCCAGGTGTCAAAGAAGAATTAAAACCACAACAATTGCACAAACAAAGGGACAAAAGATGGGATACGTGTTTCTGAGCCCTGCATATCAATTTAATATGTGCAGCTGACAATGATGCAAATGTCCTCGGGAGAGAGGCAGCAAGATCCGTGCCCAAACATACACACACCACTGTCAGCAAGATGGCAGGGAACAGAAGCAGTAGGATTCCCAGCCCAGGACACATGCCTCAGCAGGCAGAGCAACCCAACGAAACAATCCTCTGGTTGGGGAGAATTTTGGAAGCACCTGATATGGAAAAGGGCCCTAAACAAGCCAGATGGTACTTTTAGCTGGCAGCAGAAAGTAGGAGACAGCCAAAAACATTACAGCATTTCCCCAAGAGGCCAGCAAATCGATTTTTAACCATTTTTTTTTAAAGCGATGCTATGAATATGAAAAATAATGTTTCGATGCCTTTTTAAATCGCTAATTTTATGGACAATACACTTACGGAGGACACAACTGGAAGAGAGGAGAAAGCAATGGATTTTGACTTTCCCAGGGTGGTTGTATATTTGACATCAAGTTTCTATTCAGCCACTGCCACTGTTTACTCAGAATTAAGCGTCAGTTTTAGTTCTGGGTTTTCCACATAACATTAAAGAGAAAAATGCAGCAAAAGTGGAGAAATAGCACTGTAAAATCACAATAGCATACCAGTTCAAAGGGCATGGGAGAAATGTGGTTTGTAAGCCTGCTTTGTCCTCTTAATTCCTTCCCCCTTCCCAAATTAATGGGTTTCTAGATGATCATTTTTTAACAGAGGACAAACAATTTCTTTAATACTTACAAGGTACCATTTGGCGGGGGATTTGCATAAGAAATGCAGCTGTTTGGGGGAATCTTTTAATTTTTAAAACCTCCCAACAGCCAGAATTTGCAATCCTGGCTGGATGACAGGGGTCTTTTCGGGGATCAGTCTGATGTCAGATGTGGGATGGTCCCTTTGACAGCCAGGAGCAGCTCCGTGCAGAGAACCTTTAGGTTCCCTGTGCCCAGGGGGATTTCACCCAGGGATGGAGAACAGAGGTGGGTTGTAGGGACTGAAAGGGCAGAGAGGGGCAGAGGAGTCATGAACCAAGTGGGAATGAGCATCACCCTCTGTCTCAAAGCTGCTCCTCACATGTAGGACTGGCCGACACTCCGAGGAAGAGTCAGGATGATGCTTTACTTCCATTTGCTGTTATTTTGTTTAAAAGTAAAAGCAAGCCCTTAGACAGGGTTAAGCCTGGACTACATCCAAAGTGCTTTCTCCTGTTCAGAGCAAGGTAGTGCATTAGTGTGCTGCATCATGGATAATACTCCTGGAAACAAACGTGGGCTGCTGCAATAAAACACTAAATGCGAAGAAAGGCAATCCATACATTTATATTTTTCAAATCCCTTTGATTGCAAATCCTTTTTTTTTTTTAATAAAATTATTTCCGTTCTCTAAGCGGAGCCCAAGACTTTGCCTCCAGCCTTTGCTGAGATAAACCAGTCCCATTTTTTCCAGAGTGCTGCTCTTGGGGCTGCATGTACCACCTCACTTGTCTGGCTTTTCGGGGTTCAAAGACCTGCACGCAAATCTATTGAGGCAAATGAAGACTATGCCCAAAACAGTAAAACAGCCTATAATTTTCCAGCTAATTTCAGCAAGAGGATCTCTTATGTTATGCTTTTTGGTGTATATCACACTAAAAATATCAGCTGATGGAGGGCGAGAGCAGCAAGGATGATGTCAGTAGAGCTGTGCTGGAGTGGCGAGGACAAGCAGAGGTGGAGGATGTTGTGGATCTCCCGCTCTTCCCTGAACAAGACGGAACCAAATCAGAGTTGTAGCCATGCTAGATGCTGAGGTTTAAGTTTCTTTGAAGCTGGAAATTGAAAGAACTTAAAACATCATCCCTTCTTTAGGGTCTGGGGGTGGGGGGTCACTGCATTCACACTGTGAGCTCTGGGGCGGAAGTCACAGAAAACCCACTTGGGGCGAACAGCACAGCAGCTGTCACAGCACACAGACACTTCTGCAGGTATAAGATGGCTTTGCAGCCACTCAGCCAAATTGTTACCTGATCTAAGAGGCTGCTAGATGGATTTCTGTGCTTCCCTGTGCTCGCTGACTGCTGCGGTCAAAGTGTTGGGCAGCACTTAACTTGAAGGAGAGTAAAGAAAGTAACCGGGGAATGATTTATTCACTACTTCTGGCAGTGAAAAAGAAAACCACTAAGAAGCATCCAGCAAAATGATCAGGCGACAGACAAAAGAAGTGGTTCTTCCTCACGCAGCACTGAGTAAAACTGGAACTTTCTGCCATGGGATGTTGCAGAGGCCAAAATAAAGAATGGGTTAAAAGCACATCTCTGAAAGGAAAGTTCACTGAAGGCAGTCAAACACACAGATGTGAACAAAACCTCTGGCTCATGAAGCCAAGCTGTTTGCTGCCAAAATCCATGAGGCTGTACTCTGAAAAGCATCACTGGAGGCCTCTCCTACTGTTGTTATCTTTCCTTTAGTGTCCACCACCAGCTCTTGTCAGAGACAGCAAACTGCCTGTCTAGGTGAGCCTTTGGTCTAGATGAGGAGAGTGATTTGTTCCTCTCTGTGGGCAGATTTCTGTCGGCTGGAATGCGCTGTACCTGGCAGTTGAGAAGCAGGAAAATTGCAGTAGGCATCTAGCGCAATGGAATGAAGGAGAATCGCTCCTCACCTGGTGCAGAAGCAGGAGCACACCTGAAGTCAGTGCGGTAGAAGGTGTGGGAAAGAGAATGGAAAAAAAGAGATGAGATTTGATCTTCTTCCTGTGCCTGGTCCTGTACCATCTTCTGGAAGTCCAAGGCCAGAATGGATGGGGCTTGGAGCAGCCTGGGATAGTGGAAGGTCTCCCTGCCCATGGGATGAGCTTTCAAAGGTCCCTTCCAACCCAAACCATTCCGTGATCTTATAATTCCTCCTGTCTCCTAACACCTCTCCTTGCACCTTTTATCTTCGCGTGAAAATGTTTCCTTTAAAATAAAGCCTATTTTCTCCTCTAAAGCCAAGATCAAACATGTGCAGGGAATACAGTAGCTGCACTGTGTGCTAGGCACTGGAGTGATGGGTGTACTGGGAATGTTAATAAACAGTGCCCAGAGCAGAACTTCGGCAAAAAAAAAAGGGTGTATGTTACATCTCTCCCCCTCTCCCCTGTCTCATGCAATATTTACACAGCTGTGCTTTGTAAAAAAGTGTAGGGGGGGGTTTATTATTATTTTTTTGTAATTTATTTACCTAAGATAGCCCAGCATCTGTTTTGTGGTGAGCTTCTTTCACAAAGTTTCACAGTTGCCTTGACTGATGCAAAAGGAGGTCACGCTCCTTACTCAGTGATCTTAAAACCATTTGTTACAAATACTTAGCCATTCTATTTGGCTAATTTTGTTCTGTTCTGCGTTTTTGGTTTGTCCTCTGCTTGGAAATGTGCATCCCTGGGGGAACCGATCTGGCTAGGTGAGTATTTTAGTTATCTGTTTTATAAAATGCAGAAGTGCACAGGAATTTGCAATAATATGCATCATTTACTGGCTCT
This sequence comes from Donacobius atricapilla, assembly GCA_013397315.1. NCBI lineage: Eukaryota > Metazoa > Chordata > Aves > Passeriformes > Mimidae > Donacobius > Donacobius atricapilla. The sequence continues at coordinate 337,400 of WBMY01015705.1, forward strand.
CAATATGTACTGTATATTGGCTCTGAAGATTACTAATATTTTCCAGCTGCTTTCAAAAAAAATAAAAGAGAAAGAGTTCGATGGAGTCTTTGCAGCAGGTCCTTTCCCATGACTGCCGACACAGGTGATGAAGACTTTCCTGTGTCCTGAAGAATTAATAAGCCTGAACATTTCTATACCAGCAGCATACCACAGGAGATAAAATATTGCTTCTGCTTCCCAAACACATTAGAAAAAGCAAGTCTGCTGATCTCAACTGCTAAGACAGCACATGAAAGGAATGTAGTCCATTTCCCAACCAAGATCTAATCTATAGGAGAGTTTATAGATCCAAGTCAACATCCTGAATTGGTCCCAGAAGCAAACAAGAAGACTAGCTCCATTTTTGGAAGACACTTTTAATGTGTTTAATGCCATTTTGCAACTTAACAGCCCCATGCCGCACTATCAGATGATCTTCAAGGATCTCTGGGTCAGAGGAGATCTGTCTGGAGCTCACAAAGATTGAGGTTCGACAGACCCCAGATCAGCAAGAAATGCACAGCCACAGCCAACAAGAGGAGCTTCTCTCTTTCAGAGCTCAGCTCTGGAAAGAAAGTGTCTGCTTCTGTCTCAGTGCCAAGGAAGGTGGTGGTTTTCACCTGGTGTCAAAAGTGAAGCCCAAGACACATCGCTGTCTTTGCTTTAAGTTACATTTAGTGGGCTGCTGTGGACAGAGGTTGAGGACTCCCCATCCCTGGAAGTGTCCAGGGCTAGGCTGGACAGGGCTCTGGGCGACCTGGGATGGTGGAAGGTATCTGTGGCAGGGGGTGGCACTGCATGGGCTTTGGGATCCCTTTCAAGCCACACCACGTTGTGATTCTTTGATTCTCTCATCAACAGCGGGTGGCAACAAAATGTTACTTGGTCACCAACAACATCTGAGGAAGGTCAGGCCCATGGATGACCAACACAGCCTGGCCATCCCAGGAATCCTGTTCTCGTTGGGAAGCATCGTTCCAGCCTTTGCCAGGGAATAGTTTTCTATGTGGGAAATCCTTCCTATATGTCTGAAAAAAGATGCAGGTGATGTGAATTGTGTCTGGTGACAGAAATACCTCAGGTGACCTTACACTGTGACAGCGCACAAAAGATCTGCTTTTCTCTCGGTCACTGAGGTCAGTGAAAGCAGCACGTAGGGGTGATATTAGCACCAGGCCAGTCAAAACCAGCTTTGATTTGATAACTACAGGAAAATTCTTTCTGCATTTTCAACTCAGAACTCCTACAGCTCCGTCTCCATTTTTAAATGATGCATTTCCTGACATCTGGAAGTAGATGCAAGAAGCAAAGCCACAACACTGACCGACCGCCCGCCTTCTCCGGGACCCTGCTGAAGGGATGTTTTCCTCAGGGGATTACAGCAAAGCTGAGGCATGTGCTTCAACACTTGCATGGGATTACTAATTTTATTAAAAATGGAAAGTACAGTTTAGGCTGAATCCCAAGGCAAAGTCTTTTGTGTTGTCCAGCGTCTAGAAAAAAAAAAATAAAAGCAGCCTTGGAGGGATGTGAAAACATGTAGAACTTTTCAATCTGAACTGACTTTTGGGTGAGCAGTTCTTCCCACACCTCCAACTTCCTTCCACGGTTTTGAGGCAGCACTGCCAGCAGCGTGGCATGTTGTCACAGGTCTCATGCTACTACGTGAATTGCCAAAGACAAGCTGAGCTATTGATCCAGTGGTAATTTGCTGTCAAAATGACTCTGTCTGTGATGGCAAATGAGGAACGTTGATCACTTGGCTTGACGAATGCCACTGGGAAAGACTGACAATGCTCAAAGCACCACCATGGACCTGCTGTGCTTCTCCAGGCTCCATTAAGTTCCTGGTCTTCACTGGCCTTGACCAATTAGAGTTTAACTTATCCATTAAGGTGTAGTTCTGGGAAAGTTCTGTTTAAAATAAACAACAACTTATAGTGGTGAGTAACTCATCAGCTATGCAGCAGCCTGATTCTGATTGCCTGGCAGAGAAACACACACATTTTGTGCAGTATCTGATAAAAGATCTATAATGTGCTAACACAAACCTATCATGTAGCACCTGTGACTAACAGATTGTGATATCAAAGTCTTGATGCCTAAGTGCTCCTGTAAATGCATTAAACTTTTAGCGGCAGGAACTGTAGACTGCCAGTGACAAGGAGCTGATATGGTATTTCAGTAAAAGTTGATAAGTGTTATTGCTCTTAGAAGAAAAGAAAAATCTTATGTTCTTGAAAACCACTGGGCAGCTTGTGTTTTGATGGGATACTGTAATGCAGAGAGCAGGGATATGGCAACACATGGACTCTATGAAAAAAAAGACATTTAAGGAAAGCTCTGTATCCTACAGCTGCTGGAGTTCCTTGAAGTGTGTTCCCATCATACATTCCACTTCCAAGCATCTACCTGTTCACCTGGAGTCAGCTTTTTAGGTGGCTGGCTGCACATGGGGCCTTGGTGAATTCCATGTTAAAGAACAAAGTTCATCCTGAACATGAGGAACAACTTCTTTCCTGAGCAGGTTGCCCAGAGAGGGTGAGGAGTCTCCCTCACCGGAAATATTCAAGACTGTGCCCTGTGCTCTGGGATGACCCTGCTTGAGCAGGGAGGTGGGACCAGATGTCCCCACTGTGGTCCCTTCCAGCCTGAACCATTCCGTGTGAAATGTTCCCACTGTCTTTAGATATTAAGTTCAATGGAGGAAAAAATGGCACCGGTGCCTGCCGGGAGATGTGCTGAGGTGTGTAATGAAGCTGCTGCACGAGGCAGGTACAGGCAGAACAGCTCTGGGACTGCCTGACCTCACACACTGAGAACCAGAGGGCAATTCAAAGTCACAGCTGGGAAATACCCAGTAAATACAATTGGCAGGGATCCTGGATGTAGACCTCCTCTGGCCTAAGGAAAAGCGATGTTACCTCGGCTTTGTCTTTCTTCTGTAGGCCTATGAGTATCCAAAAAAGTTCAGCTCAAGGAAATTAATAAAGATCATGAAATTCCTCTGTCTAGTTAAGATCCAGTGAAAACTGCCCACTGCAGCAAGTCACTGAAAAGCAGTGCCAGAGAATTATTTGACATTGAATACTCCAGGTCTGAAGCTGAATGTTTTCCCAGTGAAAAGGGATTACTCTTCTATTCCTTATTTTGTATAATACATGGTTCTCATGTTTTTTCATCGTATTTTCTGCAGTCAGTCCCTTGAATCATTGGCAGTAATGCAGCACAATCACCGAAAACTTCTCTGGGCTCTGAGTTAGTGCACAGCATCAAGGCCTTTGATGAGCCCACAGACCTTTTGCCTGAGGACAGATCAGATACACTCTGCATTGCTGATGCTGGGACACACCACACATATTTTATCTTCCAGGCAGTGCCAGGCAACAAATGTGCTTAGGGCATAAAGAGCACAATCTAGGATCTCCCTTATAGCACTTTCTCTAGAATTTCCAGGATATAATTCCAAACAGACATTGAAAACAAACTCTTGTGGTCATCTGAACTATGCCTGAGTGAGCTTTTCTGATGCATATGGCATAAATAAAAGTTTCTCAGTAAATATGGAGAAGTTTTCTTGCATACTGAGGAGAAAGCCCATGCCAGATTTAAGAAAAGCGTTATTGAAACAAGTTCTGGACTGGTTGCCTGCATGTGGTTGTTCCCTAACCAGCCATGGGAAGAGGCACGGCACTGCAAAGTTAGGGGTCACCGTGTCTGCAAGGGAAATACTCCAAAATAAGATCTCAGCTCCTCAGTTGCGTAGAAATTCCTCAGAAACTGCTTTCAGACAGTCTCATAGATGGTGGCATGAGAACAAGCAGCAGCAGCCCGCGTGGTTTGAGGCTGACTTTAAAAGCATTGTTACCGCCACAGATGAGTCCAGCCCTCTAATGGGGAGCTCTCGAGCTTTCTGCAGGTTCATGTAAAATTATCAGCCTCATAAGCCCCTGGAACTGTGGATACATCTATCAGCCATGCAGTGCAAGAGGTGTTACTAATTCCTTAAGGTTTTGCCACTGGAAGTGTTGTTTGTTTCCTGGGCTTTTCAAGCACACAAAGGCCCAGCACAGCGTAACGGGAGCAGAACATCCGAGGTGGAGCTGGGGCAAGGGGATGACCATGACATGAACAGCCACACTAGCCTTCCAGTGGAAGAAGGACCACAGAGCTCCGGCCATTTTCCAAACCAAGCTGGTCAAGTCCACAACCAAAGCAGAGCTGTTTGTCTTTTCGGACACCTCAAGAAGAGCAAGGAGTGCAACCAGCTACCTTTCCTGGGATTACTGTCCTCTAGGGACTAAACTACCACGTGGAAATACAAGTAGAAGATCTAAGAATAAAGCAGAAGATCTAAGTAAAGAAACAAGTAGAATACCTAAGTAAAGAATGCAATAGGATACTCTGAATTTGCATCTTAAACATTTCTTTCCATGCGACGCTGTAGAAACACAATGGAAGCAGACTTGGCAAACACCATCCATATGTTTCACAAAATGACTGAGGGAGCACAATGTGAACATTACTCCTGGACTGGATCAAGAGAACGCATTAAAAAAATGCGTAAGTGGAATACAGATACACATTAACTCAGTCTTTGCTTATTATGGAATTAAAAAACATATACCTGTAATTATGGCTTACCCCCATTACAAGCGGAGCTGCCGCAGAACTGAACACAGGCCAGCTTTGTGCAGGAGTTCAAAGCCAGTGTGATGTTGCCTTATTTTCTTACTAACATCATCTTTATCCTTTCTTGCCCTTCTTCTCAGTTAACAAGAGTTATGTACTGAAAGTGCTGAGATAAAGTAATGGTAAGGAGGATACCGCAAAAGGTATTTGAAAAGCAGAAGTAATTTACTACATGTCTGCTTTGTTTTACTTCCTAAGCCTTCCTGTTGTGAAAGGAAATTCATCTTTTCTGGCAGACTCCAGCCTTTTTAGGTCGGAGAGCTCCCCAGGAGCTTTCGAGTGCAGGTAAATGGATGTGAGACTCAAGGAGTACAGCACAAGGAACATGGGATTAATGCCGGGGTTTGCTTCGGCTGTCACGTCTGACGTACAAGGAGAGTGCTGCACCCTCGGTCACAGGAAATATCTGTAAAAAAACCCCAAAGCTGAGTCCTTTGCTCATCGCTGCAAGCCTGATGTGCCACGAATGGAAAGGTTGTGCTGCTGGCGGGGGAAGCATGAAGGATCTACACCCAGCAAAGTCTCCACGTGAGACAGACATCAGGGTGCCTCAGCAGAGCAAGTGAAAGCTCAGAGGAAGGGCTGTGGATGGACAGTAGGTGCAGCCTGCATCCTGCACACAGCGGGGACCCCAGGAGTAGGCACGGGGGAAGCATCCACCGCCTAATCTAAATAGCACACCGAGTGGTTTTGTCCTCTTCTGTTCTCCAGCCAGTTTGCACATATGTTCCGAGCATACAGCCTGCCCTCCAAAGACCACTTACAGGGGCAATCACAGGGAAGCAAAGCAGGAAGAAAAGTATCCAAAAAGGGAATTTGTTCAAGAGAAAAAAATGGAGACAGATGTAGAGTGACTAGTCACGGCTGGCAGTAAATAACCCTCTGCCTGGAGTGCTCTCTTTTCTCTAAGAGGAGTTCACATATTCCATTTCATATTTCCTTTCTAGGAAGTCAAATCTTTGTTTTTCTGGCATTTGTTCTTTTTCCCTTCTGTATGGTCTGAAGCTGTCTTCTCATTTTCCCTTTCTCTTCTGCGTTTTGCTCTCTTTGAAGTGCATTTCTTCCATCTCCCTCTCACACAGACCTGATTTCCCTGCACTGTCCCAGGCCACACCTTTCACTACCACCCTCTCCCAGCGCCTGTACCACGAGCACGTGTGTGCTTCACACCTGCTCCAGTGTTTGAGTCTCCCCTCTTTCTCATGTGCACACCTCAAAATTAAGCAGATGCGACACACAGAGATGGAATATTCATCCTCTCACTCCCATAAACCTGTCAAGGCATATAGGCCAAGAAGCTATCTCTGCATAAATCTAAATCTCCTGTGAGGAAGCAATCTACTCAAAGGCAATAAAGGCAAAGGATGTATTATTATCTTTGGTGTGGATCCTACTGGGCTGGGAGGTTGGCTGCTGGCTCCTCTCTGAACTCTCCTTCCCAGCCAGAGCAGCCATCCCACAGACAAGTCTAAGCTTTCCTTCCCTGGTCTGATTTCCTCCTCCTGTTGTTTGGCCAGTAACCCAAAGGACAGGGTTTAATTATGGAGTTTGGAAACCTGGCTTGCACTACTCTGCCAGCACGGGATGAAACTTCAGCCTGTCTTCTGAAACAGCACCATTCTGCACTGCTGATACCTGCGTTATCCCACACAGCACAAAATGAGCCGCAGGGAAGAAATGCCAAGTTAAACACAAAGATGGGTTTAGTCTTTAAACTTCTACTGCGAGTTTCGCTGAGAAGAAAACAAAACACCGAAGCTCAGAGATTACTGTATGCTAAAAACGGTGCCACCATTTTGATTGTAGATTAAATAAATGGCAAGGCCTCTCTCTGGAAATAAAGACATCGGAAAGATGGATCTGAAACTGGTCCAGGCTCCAAAGCTCCCTCTCAGAGAGGAATGCTGTGGAAAGCCCCCAGCTAAAATGGGGTGTTAACATCACTCCTACGGCTTTCAGGTGTCCAAATTAGTTTCTAGGCAGACGCCCCACTAAAGACTCCTAAAACATTTTAACACATCTGGAGGCGAAACCCCCCGTGTCAAACACAAAAGGCCACACGCTGGTGTCAGACCCAAGTGTGATGTCTGTGCACAGAGCACAGCAGGACGTGCCCCTCGGGGGAGCACCTTGGGCAGTGACACACCACTGCTGCCCTGGCAGGGAAGGACACTCAGCACTGCTCTGTCCTTCACCACCGATGAGCTGTGGCTCTTCAGGAAATCCCTCTGTCAGCCGTGCTCTTGCAGTGACCCTGTTTTACAGAGAAGCTGAGGCAATGAATTCAGAGGACAGGCTGCTGGAAAGCCACGGCAGAAGCACTGGGGTGGGGCTGCGTGGATATAGCACAAGGATGGCTTGGAGGTGCATCCCACGTGCAGGATAAAGCTCTTTTTCTTCACAGCCGTGACAGTGATAGATGGCTTGGTGAATCTGAGCTATATCTAGTTGCTACCTGGCTACAGTCCCTGATGCTGCAAGGTGATTTTCTGCCATTTTACAGGCAAGACTAAGCAGAATTTGGGATTTTTCTATAATAAGTGAGGAAGGTCATGAGGAAGGAAGAACCTTCTCTTGTCTGACTTGTTCTTGCCTTTCTGAGCACCTCAGGAAGTTTGACATAGGCAGCTGGGCTTCCTCACGGTGGGCACCCAGCAGTGCCAAGAGCAGCAGAGTTGCTTTGGAGGTGTAAGGCTTTGGGTACTTCCCTTGCCCAAGCTCAGCAGCTCAGTGCCACCATCAAGCCAGGACTTGGATGAGCCAGAGGTAATGACCACATGCGGGGAAAAACCACCAGAAGTGACAGCAGAATTAATAGCCCAACCTCTGGCTGCTGCACAAATGGAGAACATTTGTCATTAACAACGAGCACCCCAAACTTTGGGGGGAGCTGTCCCCCAGCCTGACAGTGATGCAGAAGCAGCGACCCCATCACTCCTCAGCCATCTGTGTCTGCAGAGCAGGCTGCGAGCTCTCCCTTTCAGCTTTTTGTCCGCATTTCTGCCGCTTCCTGAGCAGAGGTTTAGCACAAGGTGAAGCTCTGCCTGACATCATCTGGAGCCTGGAGCTGATGGAGGGGACAGCCCCTGGTGCCCCTGGAGCAGGACACCTCGGAGCAAACACCAGAGCCCAGGGGACGGCGGCGGCAAGGCAGTCACGGGGAGCCTGGCACTTGTCTGCCTGCAGGTCCACCCTCTCCTCCTGCCAAAGTGCCACATCTGCAGTCAATAAGGGCCCACAAGCTGGCTCCTCCTCATTAGAGGAGAGAGGGCAGCTGGCAGGGGATCCTCCAAGGGCTCCCAGGCACAGGAATCAGTCTCCTCCCAGTCTGGAATAGCCCAAATTTGGTGACTTTCTGGGCATGCTGTAAAGGACAGCTGTTTGACAGGGTCTCCAGAGAAAGCTGTGGGTATGTTTCCTACATGATGAAGGATATAGGTGGCTGGCCAAGTGCCCACAGAACTGATTTTAATGCTGTGCAGGTCGAATTTACTTTTCTGTGCTGTAGAGTTCATTATACACAGTGCCCTGGACAAGCATGTGCTTTTTCCAAACAAACCAAATCCATACTGTTTTAAATCCAGACAAACAAGAAAGACAAAAAAGTACGTATTGCAAAAGATCCTTCGCACTTTTAGAGGACCTTCTCAAACCCTGGGAGGCACTGCTTGCCTTCCTCTAACAAATAAGACTTCTGTTATTTTTATTGGCAAGAAATACTTGATTATTTAGCTGTAAGCAACACTGAGGCATTAACTTCACCTATGCACATAGCACTGACCCATGAAAATATTTCCAATAGTATTAAGCACCCAGATGATCTCAGGATAAGTGATCAATGGACAGTTAAGTATGTAACATAACATAACCCAAAAAAATGATCAACAGGAAAGATCACACACAAAAATTAACGGAGAAGAGGCCAAAGAGCTTCCTCAACGTTCTGAAGTGTAACACCCAGTGATATCTATTTTGATATGAACCCTCCAATCACACTTCACAGCATTACAGATTAATAAAACAACTCCTTCTGTAAGTCTCTTAAAAGTCATTACTAAGCGATCTCAAGTGTTGTATAATGCTTGAGAAGTCCTTCTACCTTATACAAGTTTAGGGATATTTATTTAAGCAGCATAACTGATGGAGCACAGCCCAGACAGGTACTGCTTTTTGCTAGAAAAAGCTATCCCAGAACAGAATCTGGACAATTTGACAGAAAAAGACCGCCTATCTTCTGCTGCATTATTTAAATACTTCAGATATTTGGCCAAAACACAGAAGTGACACACTACAGAAACATTCACAGCTGCAGGAGCAATAAAACCACTGCCATATTTTCATTAGGCCGTTTCTCAGAAGTGACGAGGCATCTAGAACTGGTCACCTCTCTACCACAGCAATTCTGATAACGAAACAGAGCAAGTGGAGATGATGTTCTGGGGCTCTGGGAGTTGGGGCTTACCTGGCTCCACTTCATGCCATCCGCTGGACTGGCTGCCACTGCCCGGAGAGCGCCCTTGGCTTGTGTAGAACGGCTCCTCACCAGGGCTGTCCATCTCATCCTCCACAGACTTGAGACGTTTTGTGGAGCTGAGAATGCAAAAAAAAACCACGTAATGAAGGGGTGGGAGAGGAACCAAGGCACTGCTGTTGGGACATGCTTGAGAATAACTCAAGGCAGAACAGATTTAGGGCGCTTTGGTGAGATACAAAACAACATTTCACAGGCCAAACCCCTACACACGCACCAGTTTGACCAGAAGTTAGTCTGACATTTAGGCTTTCACAGATTCAGAAATAGGACGTTTTTCAAAGCACGCAGAGGTCAATAAAAAGGCAAGAATTTCATTTGCATTGCGTGGTTCTTGCAGTTTGAATGAATACGGTGATGACACACGAGACTTATTTTCACCGCCAGATTTTTTCATGGCTAATTCCGAAAGCAAATTGTTTATTATCAGCTCAAACTTTTATTTTCAATCTTTTCAATCAGCCCAGACTTCAGTCCCATAAGAAGAAAATAGGCAAGCGAATGATGGAAGAATCCATTCTTGGTTCAAATGTTCACGTTATCCAACAATAAGAAGCATCTGACTCTGCAGCTGTGCCAGCAAGCACAGAAAGCCCCCAATGGGTATCTCTGGCCAGTGTCAGCATTAAAGAATCCCCCTGTGATACATCACACCTCCCTCACCAGAGGCTCAGGACACAGAAGAGCCCTTTGAGTGGTCTCTGGTGGCCACTGGCTCCAGCAGTTCTGCAGGGAGAGGATCCCAGAGCCAAAGACACTCAGCTTGGCTCTGTTTTCCATAATGAGTTGTACAGACTGCGTGGAGACCTTACTGAGAATTTCTCTTCTAAGTACTTTTCCAAGGCTGGGCCAGCTCATTTTTTTTTTTCCCCCCAAATCTGTATTCTATTAAGTCTTAAGGCATTCAGGAACAGGCTCCTCTGTGTAGGGGGAACACACTTAACAGACATAAAATCCTCCACTATTGGTTTAGAGCTTGCAGCCTCCCCACCCGAAGCTCTGCACAGGTAGGAGCTGGCGGGTGTGCAAAACCAGTTGGTGAGAAACAGGAAGAATAAGTCTTATGGCATGTGTGGAATGCAGGTTTGGCCATTCCTTAATTTAGAGAATTGTTATGTGTCAATAGGGGAAATTGTGTGCATACAATATAATTACCGCCTGATAATTCTGCTGAGTCTGTGTATTTAAAGAATTTTTTTTTTTTTCTGACTGGGAACAGCCTAATGAGAGGAAAACAAACATATTACCAAGTTATTAACTACCCATGCTGTTTATAATTAGCTCCTTATCAGTGGTAGCTATTTGCAGAAGAATAGAAGAGCAACAACTGAGCTCTTAAGTAACATTAATAACCTCACTTTTGCTTCTGGAGTCACCAGTAAATTCTACCTGAGAATGGTGCTAATGATGAGTGCTGTAGGCTACACCGTTTACAGGCAAGAAAGAAACAGCACAAAGTTTTTAATTGATGTGTATTGGGAATTGTAGTCACCGAGCTTCATAACGTGCACACTAAGTGCAAGACAGAATGTTCTTCCAATCACTGCAAACTGTGAGAAGTTACTGCTAAGAGCCTCTCGTTAAAGATTATTATTTTTAAAATAAAAACAACAGCTATATTCAAATGATAGAGATTTTTCACACGTGCACTTGCTCACTGCAAAGCTGGTGGCACTGCAGGCTGAGATAAAAACGTGAAAGTGTTGGGCTGGAGTTAGACTTTCCTGTCATGCCTTTGAAATAAGTGATCTATTTTGGCTGTGGGGAAAAAAAAAAATCAATCTGGTTTCCTAATAGTGTTCAAGACTACTCGAGTGACTGAGCTTGTTTATAAATCTAATCTCATGGATGATTAAAGTAAAAGGTAAAAAATAAAAAATATCCTTGTTTGATAGTTGGCATCTAAGCCGAAATCAAAATCAGATGGGGCAGTCATCTGCATTAGCAATTCCGTTTTCCAAAGGCTGAGTCACAAACTTCTAAATGCTTTATGAAAACTAAATGCTTTATAGAACAAGGTCCTAAAATAGTCTTTGTCTCACAGGTAACATTTTTTTACAATAAAGAAGACATGTAAGTCTATCTTAAGACTTTCCTTGCATCTTATTATGCTCCAAGTTCTCTTCTGCTGCAAGCTGAAACTCAACAATCCCACTGGAACTTCTCCTGAAACACCCAGATACAACCAGGAGCTACACAAGTCCACGCAGCAGTTTTTCTTAGAGGCCTGTATACCCTAAAAGAACTTTCCTGCAATCCAGCTGAACATTCAGCTCTGTGAATCTGAAACAGCTCCACATCGTGAGGCCCCCAAACAGCTTGTCAGAGAATTTAATGGTTACTTTCCCAGATGAGTAATGATGCTGGCCTGGGTTTCCAAGGAACCTGGTAGTAGGCAGAGATTAAATTACCTGGTAGAGGATGTGCTAGGTAAAGACCTCCTCATTGCTCCTGGGCTCATGCTGTAGTATGAAGAACTTTCCAAATCTGAGAGGGAGAAATTAGGGCCTGTTCCTGCAGCTATCGGTGCTGGGGAAACAAAAGAGATTGCAGTCAGTAAGTCATGTGAATATGGCATGAATTGCACTTCAAAATCACTTTCTTCTTCCTCATGAGTGTGTTTAGTTTCACGATGGGAACAGGTGGGATGTGGAAATTAGGAAATGCTAATAGTACCTGGCATTGCAATCAAGAAGATGGAAATTTTATCAAGAATACAATGTCCCATGACATAGAATCTCTCTTGCATTCCTCCAAAGATATTATTATTATTTTTTAAAAATAAACAATTATGACATGACTTTCTCTAAGCTCTGCTTTTCTATTAATGTCATTCTACCATTTAATAAAGCCTGTTGCTTTTAGGACCACGTTGCCTCGATTGGCATGGTTACAGATAGGCTGCATCATCCCTGTAGAGTGTTTGGCAGGATCGATAAGCAGCACAGGCAGGGAAATACAACTCAGAACCTCTGGGGTACATGTGATGTACAGCCACAAGCACAGAGGTTAAAAAAGCAGATGAGAAACTTGAGTTCTTTTCCGCCTAAGAGCATCTGAGCTTTCCTCTGGCTGCTCCTCCAGCTAAATCAGAGCTAGAGACATACGACTCCCCAAAAGTTTTATTCAGCAGTGAGCTTCCACTCTTCACCTCATCACCTTATCCACTACTGAAATTTTTATTGCAAGGGATATGAATCCCTGCCATTTCCCTGCCCTGGATCTTTGGTTTCACATTAAACATCACGGATTCCTACACATCCTGAAATTTGCAGCCATGAACTCTATGTGCTGTATTCTTCTGGGAGCAGAGAAGGAACAGAGCAGCTTAACGCTGCAGTCAGCAGAGAACGGATTTTGTAGGGAAATGCCACTAATACAGCGAATGGTACCATGCCCACTGTGGCTATTCCAGTGCTATTTACAGGACAATACAACTTCGGGGGCTGACAATTACGGATCATGATTTTCTCTCACATTTCAGAGCCCTCTGAAAAAGGCCGTCCTGCGCAATGAAATGCACCGGCTTGGCCTGGGCTGTATTGTCTGAGAGCCCTGATTCGCAGCCACAAAGGCGAAGCAGTCTCAGTGCCACACAGGGCTGCTGAGCCAAGTTTAATCTTTGGTCTGAGAACCTGGCCCACTTTCAAACATGGAAAAATCTTTTAGTCCAACAGGGAAGGAGTGAGGAAATGAAGACAGGATAGCTCCTATCACCCAGCTAACATGTCTGGGCTGGGAGTGCTGCCACTGACTGTAACGGGGCCAGTATTTCACCCCAAGTCTTAAGGAGCTCACAATGTCAGATTTGACAGAGGAATAAATGTTGCTTTGCAGCTGCCTCATCATCCCCACAAGACAATTAGTTGTTGTTTGGCAAGGATCTTTTAAGAACGTCATTGAGACAGAAAGGGAACAGCCTGGATATCCACAGACTTTTAAAAGCCAGGGACAGAAAATGCACAACGCCATTAAAACTTGAGAAATTCTGGAATGATCATTAAAAGGAATTAAGTTGGGAAGTAATTTATGACAAGAACACTCAAATCCTTTGTTATCTTCTCTTAACTATCATACGCTTCCTGCACACTGGGTATATGAGAGGGTGTGTTAACAGAGGGAAAGAAAAATTAAGCACAGTAAAATTAACTCGTTTTATCAATTTGTGCTTTCTGCAACTGTTTCCTGACAGCAGCTACAAGAGGCTGTAAAACTGATGAATTTGCATGGAAAAAGAAACCGGTGTAAGTAATTTGTGTAAAAGGTAACAGGGACATGGACTGCTATAATTCAGACACCCTGCAGATAGCAGACTGCTGCAGTGTGTGCAGTTATGGGTTAGAAAAATGACCACACTGCAGTCAGTCTGACTTGAATGGAAATCAATCATAAAGGTACTCTCTGCAGCATCTACTCCACAGTTTTCAGCAACTTCCTTGCCAAACAGATTTGTGCTCTGCAAAACCTTTCCCGAGCAATTCCTCTGCACCCTCTGCCTCCCAAAGCCCAACTTACAGGTTAAGCACACAGTTTTCCAAACAGGAACATAAAAAGGCAAGCACTAAATTAAAGCACCGCTTCTTTCCCAGGCACAATGAATTTCCTGGACATTGCCAGATTTACGAAACAGTTTTATTCCAAGGAGATAAGGAAGAAAAACTGGCATATGGGTAACGCTTCCCTTCTTTCTTTCCCCCCTGCTGTGTTTATTCCCCTTTCCCCAAATCCTGGCTGTTTCTTGAGTTGGCCCTACAGAAAAAAGGAATGTGTGTCCAGAGCAGGGGTAGGGTAGGAACAAGGTATTGCTGATGCTGTGTAAACTCAGTGCAAAGCAGAAAGGGCTGATCCCACAGGGGTTGCTGCCTGGGTAGGAAACACAAAGGATGCTGCGCTGGTCACCAGCCAAAACTACCTCGCCACACCCAAATGCCAGTTTGAAACCAGAGAGTTCAAGAACAGAACTCACCTTTAATAGAGACCAGCAGAGGTTAAAGTGCCTGGCTGGGCTGTGGGGGACAGCACCTGAACCCTGGGTCAGTCCTTGCACAGGAACCACCACCCTGCCACCACCAGCTCGAGGTCTCTGGCCCCAGAAGTGCTGTGGCAAAGGTTGCACAGGGCTGAGCCGTTCCAAAATCCCTTCTCCTGCTTTTCTGACAGTGCCTGAGTTCCACCAAAGCCTATTTTTACCTTTGCCTTTGCCTGCAGTTATTGAAGTTACTGCCATAAATCACAACGTGCTGGAGTTGTGGTTGCCTCATCCCTGGAAGTGTCCAAGGCCAGGCTGGAGCAGCCTGGGATAGTGGAAGTGTCCCTGCTGGAATGAGATGGGCTTTAAGGTCCCTTCCAACCCCAACCATTCCGTGATTCTGTGACTCTCAGCAAAGGCAGCATCTCTGCTGAGTACGCAAAGGGATCAAAGAGGCGCAAACTGTGCCAAAACTCTTGTCTAAACTAAAAGACTCTGTCTAAACTAAAAAACTCTGTCTAAACCGAAGCTGTTCATTGTAGCACATGACAATCCACCACACAAGCCTGTTCCTGAACCTCCCCAGCCCTGTTCCTATGCCCCAGGAACACGCTCCAGCCCCACATGGAGCAGCGCAGTGGGAGCTGCGGCCTCACACACTGCAGGCAACGACATCTAAAACACACCATTACCCCTGTAAGAAATGGCCTGCAGCAAAGTGACCTCCTGACAGCTCAGGAACATCCCCCAAATGGGAAAGGATGTCAGAAACTGCGACTGTGAGTCAAAGCGAAAATCTCATCACGGCGCCGCGTGACCCAGGGCTGTGAGCTGGAAGGAGGTAAGAGGGAAGGATCCCTCTTGCCCCACACCCAGCCTGGAGCCCCCATTTCAGCTTCTGGCACCACAAAAACTCCCTGTGCAGCTGGGACACACTCGGAGTCGCAGGAGGAGCTGGTGTGCCCAAACAGAGGAGGAGGAGGAAGGTTGGTGCCTCTGCCTGACACTTTTCTACTCCCGGGATGCAGGGTGGCACCACCCTGCTCCCAGCCTGCCCCCGCCAGCTCAACTCCTCACCCAAAATGTCAAGAAAAATAATGGAGAAAATTAAGAAAAAGCCCTCTGACTTAACCCAATTCCAATATTTATTTTGAAAAAATTACTGAGCTACGGAACAGGAAACCCACTAAATAAAACCAGCCAGGCTGGCATTTGTCTCCCTTGGAATGTGGCACTTTCTTTAAGCCACGTTAATATTTAGCCTCTTTTTTTTTTTTTTTTTCTTTCCCATTTTTATGTATTTATTTTTACAGAGGGGTTGGGATGTGACCAAGATCATTACACGTGTAACACTGCAGTGAAGTGATAATGTGTTTAAGGTTAGATGGGAGAAACATGACATTTGACTAATAAACTTTTTCCTGTGTTGTGACTCCATAAACAAAGGGAAACACATTGTGCTGCTGTTGGGAGCTGGGTGGGTTTTTTTTTTTTTTTTGCAAGGCCTTTGTTTCCTCCACACTGTATCATTAGATTCAAAGAGGTTTCGCCGAATACAACAGATATGAAATGTGTGATGTTCATTTTAAAATTACAAGTACAGCCTGCTATTGACCATCTAATTATGCTGAGTTCCATTTATAAACATAGCTAACCACTAAGTTTATAGAGACTTTTTGTGCTGCTTTAATAGGATATTGATCGAGACCAAGGTTTGAGTGGACTGCCATTGAATTGTGTAATGGCATACAAAAGGCAAGGTCACGGCAACTGTTCACTCTATGCCTGCAGTCTATTTTTTATTATAATCTTTTTTTCTCCCTCTCATACCCAAGCCCACACAGAGAGTTTTGGATAGCAGTGCTTTGCTAAGGAATAAGGAATATCTTTTTAAATGTTAATTTTCATGCTGCTGACTTTAAGTGCCTTCACTGCTGTGGTGCTTAGTATAGCAGAAAACACACAGGCTGCAGCTCAGGGAGAGCAGGTTTATCACACCCTGGCCGCTCACACGTGCTCTGTGAGGAGCAGAACAGCCTCTCCTCCTCTCCTGGGCTACAAGGAGGCATCCTCTGCCCAGCCCAGCCCCTCCACAAGAGTCAGGGCGCCCCACACCTCACCAGGAGCACCCAGGACGTGCTGGGATTCACTTTCCCTGTGGGAAAAGCTGGATGAGAGGCACGAGCAGGCAGCGTTCCTCAGTCCCACCCGCGCTCCACGCCTGGAGTGCTGGCAGTGCCTCTCCATCCCAGCCCTTGCCCTCGTGGCGAGGACACTTCAGCTCCGTCTGCATCCCTAAAGCTCCATCCCCAAGCCTGGCACCTGCTGCACCAGCGTGGCAGGATCCTGAGCTTCCCAAAACCTCCTGCCCACAGGAGCGCCGCCCACCCGTGGAATTAGCCTGAGTGTTTCAGGGATAATTAGCTGGACCATTTCTGCGTGTACGCGGGAGCAGTGAGCAAGTTCGTGTGCTTGTGGTGCCACGTGCTCATCAGAAGGCATCGAAGTCCCCCCCAGTGCTCCTCACGGCACACAGCACACGTTGAACCCAACGTGTGGCATTTCCAGGCCAGGGTGCAGTCAGAATTCCCTTGTTTATCAGCACGAGAAATGATGTCATTTTGACAAATAACACACCACCAAACAAATATGTTTGATTTGGCCCCAGCGAGCGTTCATAAATCCTAAATCTTTCTTCACGTCCTGGGCAGTGCAGTTTATCTGGCTGCTCGAACGACCTCCGAGGGAGGAGATCTTCCCAGCATCTCTCCCTGCACAAGAGCACATGGTGCAGACTCAAAGCCGAGGGGGGAATGCATTCCCTGTGCCCCTCTCCCTGCTGCAGCCTGTCATGACCTCCCAGCCCTCGCCAAGGGAAGGGAACACTTGGCACCAGAGCCACCCCTCTGCAGAGGGTCTCCTCCAGTGCCCCGAGATAGCTGCCCACAGCCAGGGGAATATTTTCCTAACAAGGGGAGAAAAGGAGGAGGTTTCACTTGGCCAACAGCTGGCTGTCAGTTCCCAAGCCCGTCCATCTCTGACGCTTCTGCCTCTGAGCCTTTTGTTGTCAGCACAGACCTCTCCAGAGAGGGAAGAATGAAGCCTCTGTTATCTGGAAGGGTCTCCCCAGTATCTGGGGTGACAGACAACACTTTAGAGAGGAGCTCACACCCTCTGCCTGCTAATAATGGAGGAGAACTGACAGCATGAGCTGCAACACCCACATCAGATGGGCTGGAAGAGGAGTCTTTGTTTTTCAGATGCACATCTATGATCTCTTTTCTCTGTTTTACTAGGCTCTGCAAGGCTCAGCAGCTGGGCAGCATTTCGAAAGAAAATCTGCATCTATAGGACTGAAGAAAGCAAGTTTCTGTTACCAGCACAGTCTAGACTTGTTCAATAGCTCACAGAAAGTGTGATGATCAGCACTGATAGGCAAGATAGATAACAGAAACAGCTGACCTTTCACTTGATTAATTCAGTCCCCAAATTTGCATGACGGAGACAACTGCCTCTTACTTGAGACTCCTTGTCGTGTGGACCTCTGGGAACTTTACTAAATAAACCTGGCACATAATTGCTCCCCACAATATTTTGTAAGATTAATTTTAGATAACAGCTGCCCTAGGCCAGTTAAAATTGGGGGAAATCACTTATTTCTATCATTGTATTACCAAAAGCAAGCATAGAAAGAAAAATAACAGTGGGCATACACAAAGATGACCTTTTTGGAAAGAGGACTGGTCTCAAATCAGGACACAGGAACGTGCAGACAACCCAGAGAGGGTTATATTAACTTTAAAAGACTGTGCCTACCGATTTAGGCAAATACGCAGCAATTACCTTGTTGCTCTGTTATGTTAAATAATTCTTTGAATATGAGCATGTGAATTAACACTGAGTTTTCTGGGAATATGCTGGTAGACTTGACACTAAACATATCCTACAGGGTAGCCAGGGCATGTCAGGCTGTGGGCTTCTCAGACCTCATAAAGTAAACAAGGTTAAGGCTGGTCTGTACATGTCTGGGGCATCTCCAAGGAAAATCCAGGGTGCTATCAAAAGCAGTGTAGCTAAATCAGTTGCTGGCACTCTTCCCTCTGAGTCAGTTCTGAAGTGATATCCCGATATGCTTTGGGGACACTATTTTTGGTAGAGGTGCTGGCTTGTAGACAGGATATAAAACTGAGGTCTTGACCTCCCAGGATTATTAAAGAGCCCATGAAAAACAGTGCAAACTCCCGTGTCTGGAACAGATAAAAGCTGAATCTCGGTATTTTTCCCACTAACACCTTCTTTCTGATTTCTAATAAAGTCTGTGCTCTTCCTGCACGAAGGTGCCCCATCCTTGAAGGTGGCGCACTTCAACTGCAAGCAGAGGGAACATCTCAGACACAGCTCATAATTTGCAAAACATGCTGAGTGCTAGGATTTCTGATACCCGGTGTTTCAGTTTAGTTACAATAAAATATCAGGGAAAATTAATAAGCTTGAAACACGATGCTCACGAGGTCAGTGCCAAGCTCTGGGGGAGGCTGGGAAGGCTCCAGGCAGGAGTGGGGCACTTTCCTAGGAAAAGCGCACACATGGAGCACGGCTGACAGAGTCCAGAGGCAGCTCTGCTCTGCAGGGCTCCTCCAGCCGAGATAAGACTGGGGGGAAGTGGGATGCCTGGCAGAGGGGGAGGGTGAACCCTTTGGGCTTCAAAAGCCTCGCGCTGTCACGCTGAAACGAAGTGACATAACACGGAGACGCTCAAATCCTGGTGAGAACCTGGGTTTGTCCACCCTGGCTGCAGGTACCGGCCAGCCTCTGCTGCCCGTACAGACAGACAGATGCCAAAGTCTCTGCCTAAGCACTTCAGCAAGTGAACTGATTCGCAAATGTGCTGAGCACTCAGCAGCTCCTCTTGACTTCTGAGCGCTCTTAACTTTGCCCTTTTCTCAAAATTCCCACCAGTTGTCAGGGAAGGGAGCTCAGGAGAAATGTTTTCTTCAACGTTTCTTCTCTCTGCCTCTCTCTCCAGGGCATATAGCCCCCCTGTATCTCCCACTCGCCATGCTTTCCTTGTACCATCCTTTTTTTGAATGTAAAGCCAATTTACTAGCTCGTGTCTTTCCAAAAGAAGAAGTAAACCAGGAAAATCCTCTGAGAAGCTCTGTGTTCTGACTCAAATCCACAGATTTTCTACTAGGTTGGTGCCAGTTAGATTCTAGCCCCAGAATGACTTAAATTTCATGCCCAGAGCCAGCACATAAATAAATATTTATGCCATCTAGGAGGAGAACCCTTTTTGTCATTGAAAGAGATTGGTTGCACCCTAAGGTTCTGAAGGGGCACAGAGCTGAGGGTTTCACCTGCAGCAGTGGTGATTGGTGATAATGTGGTATTACCCCACAGCTCCATACTAGCTGGAGAAAAGATCACAGAATGGTTTGGGTTGGAAGGAACCTTAAAGATTACCCAGTTCCACCTGCCATGGGCAGGGACACCTTTCACAAGGATGCTCCAAGCTGGACTTGGACACTTCCAGGGATGAGGCTGCCACAGCCTCTCTGCGCCACCCTCACGGGGAAGAATTTTTTAGATCCCTAAAGGATTTGTTCCTGCCTGGCTTAGCAGCAGTGTCTCTGCAAGACCCTGTCCATACTCCTTCCTTGGACTATCTGGATTATGTCATGGCGAAATACAATCAATGCACCTTGGATCAATGGAACAGGGTGGTGACAGGTACTCCTAATTCAGCGTTGTTAGTGAGTATTGACAAGCCTGTAATGATCATGCTGCAGCGTGTCACTCACGCTGGGGGCATTAGCATTCTTTAAAGGTCAAAACCCAAATCCTTCTAGAAGACAGAATTCCATACAGCTAATGGAAAATGTGGGCCTGGGGAAGTCAGGATGTGTGAGATTATCAGGGCTGAAGTTGGCACAGTTGGCATTATTAATGACTTCAACTTGCAGGTGTACAAACTCCAAATTCAGAGAATATCCTGAGTTGGAAGGAGCCCACATAAATCATCAAAATCCAACTCCTGGCCCTGCACTGGGACAGATGCAAGAATGACACACACGGTCATGTACACACGGCATGGATAAACACAATGTGAAAAAAACAGCATCAGAAAATTTCCAGGTTTATGTGCACAGATCAGGTAATTTCCAGAGGTCTTGTTACAATACAGCCCTTGGATCCTGCAAGGGATCCATAGGAAGCTGATTTCTGCATGCATTTGTCTGCACTCTGCCCATTTTCAGCTGGATACCAGATGAGTTTATCAACTTGCACATGCAAGTTTGCAGAATCAAATTATTTATCAGCTCACTTTAAAATTCCGCTGATTTATTTTCACGGATTAAAAGAAGTGGCACATAAATGCTGTCCACTGTCAAGAAAAGGGGAGAAGAGAGTCCTAATTTTCAAGATGCTGTTTCTGAATTGAGGAAGGGAACAATAAGAATCAAAGGAAAAAAAAACCCCTTGGATTGCAGAAACCACATAAACCGGCCACAAAATGATACTTACTTTGTGAGACTCTTACTAGCTCAGTCACACTGAAAACACCTGATGTGACAAAACTGTCCTGGAAGCCCAAATGTCCTACAAAACAAACAGAGTGAGAGAACTGCGATTAGCTTTATGCATTTAATGACAGTATTCTCAAATACTTTACTTCCATTTAGACTTAAAATGTGACATCTAATTTCCCACTTAGCAGTAATTATTGTTTATGTAGGTGGGTAACCAGTCATACAGCTATGTAGGCTGCTTTGTGGTTTCTATCTAGAGGTTAGGAAAGCTAACATGACACATCAGCAGGGAGATTTTTACATGTTAAAGTATCTCAACAGGAAATCTGAAACAAAAGAGGACTATTTTAATAAACGGTTACCTTGGATGACCCCTAATGACTTCACAACTGAAATGAAAATACTGTACCTAGGAAACAGACAGGACAGCTAAGTTCCATAATCGTTTTAAACATTATTCTCCAAAGAAACATCTGATCAGGATTATCTACCCATTCATTCAAACCAAACAAGATTTAAAGATGTATTCTTCATTTTTCTAAGGTTACACCAGGGGGATCTTAAAAGAGCAGATGGTTAAAAAAAATTAAATTAAGGCCTTTTCAACTGAAAAAAAAAATTCTTACAGTTAAAGAACTGAAAAGGTTTTGAAGGTTTTGAAGAGAAAAATAAATCTCTGCATAAGAAAAAGTAGTAACTTTGAGCTGTGGGCTGTAGGAGCCAGGGCGGACGCATCCACGCTCACCTCCCTTCTGCAAGGAATGCCTCTAGACTCGGTATCAAAATGTGATGGCACTTTACATAACAGCATTTTCCTTCTTCTCTGCAAACATGCCTACCACCAAATGTTCATTTAATTTTCACGGGTGTGCTCAGTGACAAAGGAGCAGCCCGGGCTGCAGCCCAGGCCGCGAGCCGGCAGCTCGGGCGGGACAGAGCCGGACTTCAATTAGGGGGAGGCCGGCCAGGCTGACCTCCTGCTTTGGAAATCAGGGTCACAGGAGAAATCGCAGGATAAAGGGATTATTAAAAGAACTGTAAAGTCCTGCTTGCCCACAGGATAAGTGGCATACCTTTTTAGGTTGTCCTACTTAGAGTCACTGATTCCGGCGCACGCACGCATTTATTATTGAATGTTTTGCAGGGGTACCATCTGCTCCAGCGTTAATTGTTTGTCAGGCTCAGTACGATTTCCCTGCATTCCATATATTCTCCTGCACCCCACGCTCATGCTGGGAGTACCTGTGCGCCTTTCTCTAACGACCAGAGCAACAGGACTAATGCCAGCTGCACACTAGTACTCCCGGCTTTCCTTTGGGGTTGTTTCAACAAACCCGGAGTGTCCCACTGCCATCTCTACCCGCAGAATGGGATGCAAAAAGAACACATCTCCTGTACAGGCCTGCAGAGGGTGGAATGTCAGGCAGCGTGGCAGCGAAAGGTCCGGGAGAGATCTGCAGGGAGGGGAGCCGTTCACCTGCAGCCAAGATCTCATGGAATTCTGCTCCTACACAGAAGAAGTTCCCCGTTTCTGCGAGGAGCCCACGGTGCCAGATGAACGCAGTCTCTAAGCTAACAGACTCCAGACAAGTTTCTGCATCAGGCATGTTTTTATGCTCCAGCAATAATGATGAGTTTTCAAACTGTGTATATGTATATCTTTGGGCATCCTTGTGTATGTGTGTATACATATGTATTATGTACACAAACATATAAATATACACAAATCTGTCATGCTCCAGCTGTAGATAAATGTACTATAAAATATTGAAATTGATGCTGAAATTCAACACAAACAAATTCCTCAATCTGCAAACAAGGTTTTTATTTACATCAAGGGAATAAATTTTTCTCTACTTCAAATGAAAGAAAACGTTCTTACGAGCTTTTATTTTTCCTTAATTTCAATTTAAAAATAGCTCCCAGATAGCTGCAAGTGCTTCTGCCTGATCTGCTTTGTATTTTCCCACAATAAAGGTGATGACTACCTCATTCTGCTTTTTAGAAACGGTTGCTGCCCATACACAACGTTTGTTCATCGCCGGTTTCCCAAGTATTTTTAATATGAAGATCTACTTTTCATATGCTGCAGCAGACCTGCCTATTGAATTAAATGATCTGTGAATTAAAAATAATTCTCTTAGGTCTTCGCTGAAACCACTCATGTGCCTAAAATTAAGCATATGCTTAAGTGCCTTGCTGGATCAGAGCCAGGACGCTTACTACTCCGCAGAGCCCTTCGGAGGGAAGGCAGCCTATGCTATGTAACTTCTCACACTGTGCTCATCATGGCAGCATCTGAGCAACTTCCAGAAGTGCATCCAGCAATGCCACGAACATCTGCCACGTGCTGGGTTTTTTCCGCAGCGCACCACGCCGGCTCTGCTCTGGTGTCCACTCCCACCTGCATTTCCCAGGCAGGTTCCCTCCGCACGGACAGCGAAGGTGAAATTTAAATACGGAAGGAAAAATAGAAAGCCCACCCCAAATCACAGCCATGGTAGGATATTTGGCTGATTTTTTTAAAGGGAAAGCCCAGAGCCCTTTGTAATTATCCAGTAAAAATGTGATTGCGGCACGGCGAACCACGTTGCTTTAACCTGTCACACACAGGTCAAACCAGAAATGAAAGTGTCATTTTAAATACATTCTAACTCTCAGGGCATGAGAGAAGATGAGTAAGTTATCTTGGGCATGCTGACTTCAGTATTCCTGTCTCGGATACACTTGAAATGTCCAGTTACTCCTGCAGGAACATTCCTTATGGGAGTACATGTAATAGTAATCATTAAACAACAGCACGCAATAAGCATGGTCGGATTTTCATCCTTCAATACCAAAAAATAAACATTTCACAAATGAAAAGTTGAATTTCACAACTCTCCAATTTGATATTTACTTATCAACATTAGGAAATCGGGGGCTTGTCTCACCAATCATTAATAATACCTTGATAGCTACAAAAGCCATGCCCTTGGCTTAGAGCTGGATTATGAATGTATTTTGAGGTATGGCTGGTCTGTGTATTTGCAGTTCAGTAGAACCCCACGGAATTTTTAAAGGTTTGCCTGGATGGCTCAGACTGCAAAATCCAGGCCTAAGACTCTCATTTTTGCTGAGCTGGGCTAACAGTGAGAGAAGAAAACGAGGGAAGTAGTACAAAGAACTGAAATGTGTAAAAGAAGGATTACTGGGAAACAGCAGCACTGACAAAAGACATGAAGCTGACATTATTAACAGGGGTCAAAATGCAAAAAATATATCAATTTGGATCATCCACTTAATTCTGAATGAGAAGAAAAACAGGTAAAGTCAAGCAATTATATATGCAGATGTTAGCATCAACAAGCTCCTGCACTGAAAAGATGATTAAACATCCTGAAAGCTCCCAAGATTTACTTTTTATAAGGCACTTCACTGAAATACTTGCACTGTGATAATTTTGCTCAACATCCAAGAGACAGGACATTGAAACTGCTGTGTACGGCAGGCTGTGCCGGCAGCTCGGTGCAACAGTCACAGTTTGGTAGTAAAGCAGGTGCTCAGAATGAACCTTGCCGAGTTCATTCAGTGAAATTTTGGGTACAAATTAAGACACATGGCTGGCCAGGGCAGGCCCTGACTCAGCAAAGCTGCTGGAGCACGTGCTTCATTTCCATCACATGCCTGACTAAAGAACGTGCTCGCTGCCCTGCCAAACAAAGATGGGCTGACAACCTTCAGGAGGAATTCAAATAAATGGTTCAATCACTCCTTCAGTCAAGTCTAGGGGCAGATAGGACTAAGCTCATCACCTAAGACATCACTTTGGCCCTCAAGGATGATCATCTTTCCCCTAAGGGGGGAAAATAACCGGGATAATAAGACCAAATTGAATAAAACATACCAAGAGAGTAACTAATAAATCATTGTGCACAACAGGACAATGTTATTGTACCAGGTACCACATGGAAAGCATCTTTCCATAACTTGATGGCAGCATTAATTAGGGAGAAAATTCCCAATGCCTTTTACATATTCTTCTTTTGGATCCCAGCAAAGAAGCTAGAAGAAAAGGCTTCAATTGCTAGAGCCTAATTCTGATCTCTCTCAAAGAAGTTTTAAACAAATCTTTCTACACCGATCAAATAGAGTTTCACCTCATTTTCTCCTAATTTACACTGGCAGAGGAGAAATCAGGATTAGGACTTGTTGTCTAGTGCTATTTGTTTTGAATTATTAAGCAAACATTCCTATTTCAATGAGTAAACGTGTACAAAGGCAACTAACCTTCGTCCTAAAATGGAGTTTACAGGGAGAGTATTGTCTGCTTTCCCAATTAATGCAGTAAAAAGGAGTCTCAGACATTGAGCTACCAATCAAGAGCTTGTGTTGTAGCTTGAGAAAATCATGACTGATGCAATTACTTTTATGTAGAAAGTCTGAATATAGTCTGCAGGTTAAAGTTCACCGGGTTATTGTTCCTTAATTGAATATCTGAAGATGTTTTCAAGGTGCTCAAGGTATTATTGTTATTTAATTAGCAGGCTTCCTTGCGTAATCCAACAGTATTATTTCTGCTATAAAATGGTTAGATTGCACCATAAATATACAAGGTATTTTCAAAACAGAGATACAGCTGGTTTCCTGAAAGCCCAGCTTAAATAAAACCGGGAGAGTTACTCCTTTGAAGATGAAGAAGTTCAAATCCAGTTATTTTTCCTCCACTACAATCCGAGTGACAATGTATTAAGCTTCAGAGAACAGCTTTTTGGGAGACTTTGATTCCTTTTCAGTGTTTTGAAATTACACAAGTCCCCCAAACTAGCACTGAACCCATTTCTAAAGCTTTTTTCATGTTCAGCATCTCACTATACATAGCCATCTTAAAACCTTAAAATAGCAATAATCAATTAGGGTCTCAAGCCTATTATCTTAACCAAATGCCTGATTAAAAGAAAAGCCCTCTCTGCTCGAAGTGCAACTCGATTCCTTTTGGTTTTATCCTCTATCTAGATAATACCATGTTTCGCAAACAATGCGGAGCAATAATGTGGATGAGAAAATTAATGTCTGTATCACACAGCACACGCAGGCCTGGAGAGAGGGGATGTTATCAGAGGGAACCCGGCTCACCCCGAGGACTCCCAAAAGATTAGCTGTTCCATGGCTGCTCTGGCTGAGGAGGATGGGGGTGAGGGAGTTGCTCCTAATCTGCATTCTCCAGCAAAAAAGGGAAGGACTGAACGTGCGTGCTTCAGTCAAGACCTTCACAACATTTACACTCTGCTTAATTGGAAGGTGAGTTTATCAAGGCTGGGCTGACCCAGCTGAGGCAGCCCTGCCACTGCTGAGAAATAGCTCAGCTCTATCCCACGCTGGAAATAAAAAGCAAGATCCATAGGGCTAAGCTGTGTATCTAAAAAAAACTAACTCCGAATCTGAAAAAAAAAAAAAAAATGGAGATGGAAGAGACCATCTATGCCAACCACGATATTCTGTCCAAGGGAATGTCTGTGCTGTTCCAATGGCAGACAACACCAGGCTGGGGTGCTGCATGTAGGAACAATGAAATCTGCATTTGCCAGCAGCCCCCAAATACCGATCACCAGAGCTGCCACGGTGGCCTTACTTTAACTGCTTCGCACAAAATGCATTCCTCAAATTTGCAAATGATAAACCTTTAATGGTAAGTCAGACCACATTTTTAATTTGTGGACATTTTCTAGAAGAGTTAAGCAAGACATTATACATTAAAGGTGATGCAGAAACCTCACTTGTTCCCTAATAAATGCTCTCACTCCTATTTCGGCTTGTTATTTCCAATGTAATTTTAATGCCACAGCAAGAGCTCACCTTGGACAAGTTGCACATTTTCTTATGAAAACAACTGTGGGGCCACATGTCACAGATGCTGTTGTTTTCTCTGATTTGCTACCTGCCTTTGGCTGAGGTTTTAAGAAGCACCAGAACTTTCTTTGTGGCCCATAGCAGGATGGATTAGACCATCCAGGGCATGTCGTGTTAGTACAATAGAGGAACACTTTTAAGACTTTAAAGTCATGTAATACAATTCTAGGCTGGATCTTTCTTGTTAAAAAAAAGCAGAATGGGAGTGATTGAAAGAGAAAAGGGCCAATATTTGACAACAGAAATCAGCATAACCTCCTAAGAGCGGCACTCATGGATGACTGCCCTTTGACCCGGGGAGATTATGTGGGATTTCAATGACAACAGCTGGAAGTGAGCATGTGAGAATAGAGAACACAGATCTGAGGCCTCCTACAAAAGACTGCACAATCCCTGCCCAGATCTGAGTGTTGATTAGAAATTGTTTCCTGGTCCTGGCTTAATAGACTGTGATAATGAAAGTTTTGTTAACCCTTCACAATATGCAAAACCACTGGTAAATGATTTGCCTTTTTGGGTTTTAGCTAAAAAGTCTGTAGGCAGCAGACAGTGAAGTTGTCGGTCTAATATTGCTGGTTTTTGTGGGTGCCCAGAGCTCGAGTTCCGCTCCTTTTCCATACGGTTTGTGGCCACTGGGAATCAATGTCTGTTGAGGGTGGCATGGAGGAAGGACTCTCACCCTTCCTTACGGAACCCTCCTGAGCAGGGATGCTCCAGAGGTGAATCAGAACAAAAATACGTGTGTAACCTCTCCCTGCGTGTTACCTTTCCTACTCACGGCACTTTAGAATCTCTAATGAGAAAAGTGCCTAATTATGCTTTTGATATTTGTCATATTGAGCTTCAGAGTCTGGGCTGCAAATTAATAAACAGGGATGACAGCAAACGTGGCATCAGGTGTGTCACCAACAGCCTGATCCTGCACGGATCCACTGCAGCCTCAGCTCTTAGGAGATTCAAAATCATTTTATATTTAAGTGCAGAGATAGTGGAATTAATGGAAACGTATTACTGTTAATGAACCGATTAGAGATTGCAATCAATCATGTCAGGTTTTGTCCAAGTGGTGGCACGCAGATTGTTCCTTTCTCATGAAGACAAAGGTCTTCTTGAAACATTGAAAGCATTTCGATTCACGTTAAAGACCTCGTGTGATGGAAAACATTTCAAGATCTAAGATGTCTGGTGTGGGTTTTCTTTTCTCATGATTCCTAACATCATTGGGTACTTTTCAAGACTTGTGTGTGAGAAATCATTTAAATAGAGTTTTTTTTTGATATAATGATAAAAATTTAGAATCTCCCTGTCTACCATAAACCCAATTTGGTAAAAAAACCCTGCATTAATACCGATAGGGCCCTATAGCTTGAAAAACAACAGATGTCTTAAATTAGCATATTTCTGTTTCAGGTCCTCCATCCAAAAATGAAATATTAAAGAAAAGAAGGAAAAAATCATTATAAATGGTCATACTCATTTGGCAGCTTATAAAATAATGTGCCTCCTCAAAAGCGTTTCAAAGTAAATGAGATGAAATCTACCTTGGGATAATAATTCTGGAATATTTATAGCATCCAACAATAAAAAGAAAAGCCTGCCTCCCTGAAAATAATAATATGAAGGAGTTATTTATCTTCATATTTTCATATCAGCCCTGGTTACAAGAGCAATGACAGCTGAGATCTCCAAGGTCTGTGGTGATACTGCCAGTGACTCAGTGTCCAAATGGAGCTTCCAGGGAAAGCTGGCAGCATGTGGGGCTGCAGGGTGCTCCCTGGGCACCACCCACAGGCACCCACCCATCCCATGGCAAATATGGGCACTGCAGGGGAAGCCCCAGAAGGGGATATTGCTGTCCCTGCCCGTCTCCATCTCAGTAAAATAAAGTCTCAATGACAAGCTTGGCATTGCAATTAACCTCAGGACCTCCAAGACAGCTGGGAAACCTCCTAAAGAGAATAATACAAGGATCGCAGTTCTATCCACTGGTCATTTTTTGATGTCAGCGCCTTATTTCTGGTGGAGCCCGAAAGCGTGGGTTTGTACGACTCGCTTGTCTGCGGCCAATCGCGCCTGCTCCATCAGCTGCCCTTGCTCCTCTCTCCATCGCCGCTCCTTGCTCCTCTCACTCCTCACCAAGCATCAGCTGGTATTTTGCCTCCTGAATCTGCCCACTGGTTTCTAGGAAGCTGCTGGCAGGAGGAAGGAGCCGATGGCAGGGCTGTGCGCTGCGGCCGCGTTCCGGTCCGCACGCCGCCGGAGCGTGCCTTGGAACACGCAGAGTCTACTTGGGTTTACGCTGCTCCAAATTAGAATTTAGCTACAGTATTAATGCCATAAATATTATTGTTCATGCCGTGTGAAGAACATCAGTGCGAAAATAAATGTAAGGATATTTAAAAACTGGTGTGGAATACTTAGGTATTCAGACTAATCACGGGCTGAAATAAGCACATTTGTTTCAAATCCTGTTTATAGCACTGCAGCCCCTCCCTCCTTTAAATCTTCCTCTTAACCATAGTGATGTTTATTGAATACCTGTCATTTCTCCAGCAGCATGTGCCAACAGCGGCTCACCAGTGCCAGGCTGCTTGAAAACCCTTCTGTCTCCTATTCTCCAAGGGGCTCCCTTAGATCAACCACTACCATACCCAATACACTGAAACCCATAAATTTGCAGATACTGTAGTCAAAATTCTTAACAGGAAAGTGCACCCATTTTGCCCAGTGTAGCATACTGAAATATCACATGGTGAGAAGCATTTCTCACCATGTGTAAACTGTCAATTTGATTTGAAATTAAAATTTTTGATTAACATGAGCATTTCTGAGCCTCCCGCTGGCAGCAGCCCTATTGCTGAAAAGTGACATGATTTGTGACACACATGCTGTACAGAAGCCCCATGCCAGCAATTGTTAAAACCATTTTCATTCTGCTTTAATACGGTATGACACTCAGGAAAATAATTTTAATATTTAGGAGAAAGAGGGTAAAGGCTTAAGGACTGAAGTCCTTTACGGGTGTAAAGCGGGATTAGAGCAGCACGGAAAATCGGCACGGAGGTCTCCCCATCTCACAAGTCATGTCTCTTTTCAGCAACAGGAACCATCTGCAGGAGGCTAAGAAAGGTCCATGCCGAAGCACAAAGCCTTCTTTTAAATCCAGTTGATATTTCAAACACAGCATGGGGTACTTTCCACCTATGAATGCTGAGATGCTTGTGCACAGTGAAATGCTTGCAACTCCAATAATTAAACCCTCTTGGATGGGAGGTAGGATTTTCTGGGTTCCACAGCAGTCTGTTATTTTTCCATGTTTACCATTTCCCCGGAGATATCAG
Organism: Donacobius atricapilla; assembly: GCA_013397315.1. Lineage (NCBI taxonomy): Eukaryota > Metazoa > Chordata > Aves > Passeriformes > Mimidae > Donacobius > Donacobius atricapilla. The sequence goes on from WBMY01015705.1 coordinate 367,373, forward strand.
CGGTCACCCGAGATACTAACATTTATACAGCAAATTACTTACGAAAGAGGGAAGTTTTGTGACTATTGGGACTTTTAAGGCAGGGAATCTACCTCTTCATCAGGCTGGTGGGAAGATTTTTGCTAGTTTAAACAGCTACCAAGTGAGCACAAGAAGCAGGACAGATTTTAAGGCTCCGATGTACGCACGCAGGAGACAAAAGTTCAGAGGGGATTTTTATAAACGTAAGCCTGTGTCACTGCTGCAAGCTGCTGACTCAACTGTGTCACCTGCGTGTTTCTCAGAGTGGATCATTTCTTTTCCAGTAACATCATGTTCTGAGGAAGTTTATCATGAAACAAGTATCATGAACAGTCATTCTGAGCAGCAGAACAGCTTTGATATGTTTCGACACGCATCTGACTTTTCTTTGAGCTCCTAACACTGTTCATTACATTAAGCACTCCGCTCTGCTGGACTCTCTGTTCTTAGTAAACACAGCGATTTCTAATTGCCATAACACAGCAAGTTAAAAGAATAAGAGTATTTCAAAAGTAATTTTAGATGGTGAAATGAAATACCAGGATGATTCAGAAGTATTCAGGCCTGAACATAAAGCCATGGGCTCATTTACGTTGGTAACAGAGCACAAGAACTCAATCTGCATGAAAAACAGGATCCTCAGTAAAGCTGTGATACACAGTTACTAGAAGTATGCAGGTTCTTTTTAATAAGTCTTAAGTTGAAATTAGAGTTGTGTGTAAATATCTCGTTTTAATTAGTATTTTCCCAAGAAATTATATAGCTGCACTCAATGATGCTGTAATTATTTCAGGGTCTATAAAAGCCTCCCTCAGCTGGTGGTAGGTAAGTGCACCCTCCAAGGTTACCCTTCAGACATGCTCAGAGCTGGATTAAGGGAGTCTGAAGTCCTGTGGACACAGAAATTGGGGGCTGTAAAAAGAGGTACTGGGGGCTTTTGATGTGCCCATTAGTTCATAGTTATAGGAATAATCCACGTATCCATGTTATAGGAATAATCCAAGTAATTTGGCAGGATTCTCTAGGAAAGCCCAATGTCCAGGAGGAGCTGGGTCAGGTGAGGGCAGCTCCCCTGCCTCACTTTGCAGGGTGATTTGGACACAAAACCTGGAAACTTCATCCACTGGCTCCTCTCATCCTCCCTTCCTGGCACTCCCCTCTCGTCACACCATGGCGCTTCTAAAAGGCTGCGGCAGGACACCACGATAATGGAAGCTGTGGAAGTATCTGCTCAAGATTAGATTGTACAAATGTGATGTGAAAGTGAGGAAGCTGGGCATGGAAGCTAAGTCACGAGGATAAGCCAGCTCCACCTTTCCCCATTGCTTTCCTCTCCCTTCAGAGCTACTTCTTTCACCTTTGCAGCTGACACTGTAATTCACATTATCTTCATGGATATTGCATGTCCTGTTGGCCTTTAAATTGAATTTCTGGGATTTTTCTCTCGAGGAGTCTCTTACTCCCCTATTCTTAGCACAGAACTAACTCTGATAGCTTTTAATTCCAAGTAGTATGATGTTTGCTGGTTACATATTACTTATTTCAACTAACCTAAGGTGTACCTTAGGTACTAAGGTGTACCTTAGTTATTTTTGTGGCTGGGGAGGAAAGAGGTTTGTCACCAGTCACATCATGTCATGCAGTCATCTGCCTCTGCCTGGCTTCACTGGGAGAGCGAAGGTGCACATCAAAGCGCTGCACACCCCTGGAAGCAGCACAACCCCGTCCCGGGCTGGGCCAGGCTCTCCAGGCTCACATCGCAGGCTCTGGCAGGTCTCTGCCTCGCCCAGGCACCGAGGAGAAATCCCACAGCCTGACTGACATCCCGAGCTCTGTGGCACTCGGGCTTCAGCAGGCAGCCACGCTTTGGGACAGCGGCGGAGAACAGCCGGTGCATGAGCGGGCAATTCCCCAGCCAAGTCCCCGACTAGCGACAAAAATCCAGCGGGAAGAGACTGCTGGATGTGGAAACCAGCAGCACAGCCCTGCACGATGACTGAGACTCTCTTTCCGTTTCATTCTAAGTTTGTGTTTTGCAGGGCAGGGTGCCCTGTCTACATTCCTTTACGGACTAAGAATGGACATTTATTAACAAGTACTTGGGCGGACGGCCCAAAACTCCAGACTCCTGGCCTGGGACTGCGGGACAGAGAGGGCCAGTGACCCCCGTTTGTGTTTACTGTACTTCTGCAGACACATGTTGGCGTGATAGGGGCATTCACTTTCTCAGGTTCAGGCCAAGGTCAGGCCAGAACACGGACCAAGTTTATTTTTCTCCTGTAATCTGCTCAAGCTGTAGCCCAAAGGGAGCCTCGGAGTTCACTCATTGTGAGGGATCCAACACGAACACAGTAAACAGAAGAGGCAGAGAGGGACCTTGTTCATCCTGCACTGATTTCACGGGCTTATCCCACGTGTGGCAGATTGGGTGGTTCCAGGGGAGGTGCTCAAGGAATTGGGACGACTTTGGTGGGATGTCCCATCCCAGGAGGGTGCCTGCAGCAACTCAGACATGCTCTTGGGGTGCCAGTGAGGACCTGGGATGAATCTGTTGCTGGAAGCTGGGCTGGACAGCTAAGCCTTTGCACTCCCTTCCTGTAGTAGATTTGCCTTGTGGTGTGGCACAGTGCAACACCCAGGGATGCAGAAACACGGCACTGGGGTGGACTGCCCAATCCTCATGTATTTAAGGCAATCTGAAGATACCACAGAGGTCAGGACTTCGTATTTTGGGCCATGCTTAGCAGTCTGGCCTGTGACAGTTTGTACTCTAATTGACTTTCAAGTTGGCAGGAATAAATGAAAAAAGAAAAGGAATTCCACTGGCAGAGAGTTCTACATTAAACTAAAGCAACTCAGGTAAAAGAAAACCCATCTATTACGGTTTATGACGCATAAACATTCATTTCTTCTCTGTTCCTCCTTTGCTTGCATTACTGAAATATAGAAAAAAAGGGAAAAATAATGATGGATGGATTTTGGAAAAGTTAGAGTTCAACTCAGGATGGATGTGATCCCAAACATTTCAGATTCTTATCTCATTGTAATTGGAATAGCTGAACCTCTCTTGTCTGCAAAATTAGGCAAGGCATCCTGTGAGAATGGGCTCTTTTTCACAGAACTTTAGTCCCCAGACACATGAAAGAATGAAAACAAGAACTGGAACAGAACATTTTTACTTTTGAATAATGGCTTCATTTGGGCAGCTTAGAATAAAACTTCACTGGAAGAACTGAGGAGGAAATTCTCTCTGCCAGTGTGCCCATCCCTGGACACATTCTTCCACAGAGCACTTGAATACTTATCAAAAACGATAATTTATCTAAGAAACTCCCATTCTGTAGAATTCAAAAGAAAAACAGCAAGGGAAAAAGTACACGTGGGCAGTAGATAGACTGTCCTCTCTTCTACTCCCTACATCTAATGATGAAGAAAACATTCAGCCAAGGCCACATGCCCTGCAAGATGCACCTTTGCTCTTGAGCGACTCTGTCTCAACTCCGTCTGCTCTGGCTTGTCAGGATGAGCAGGAGAGGGGGGGGTGACTTCCTCCAGATGCAGAATCTCAGGTCCAGAGCAATTACAGTGTTTGAAACATCTTGGTTTTAAATTTCCCTGAGGTTCAACGGAGAGAAATTAACTCTCAAGAGACCTGGTATCTCCAGTGATTACAGAGGTACAGGAAGGATTTTAGGTTCACCACTGGTATCTCATTTTAATGCCTACTGTTAGATCCATGTCTTAGTCCACGGATCACGTCAGCACAGATCTGGAAGAAAATTTGCTTTCTACCCCATTTCGTGCCCTAAGAATCTCTTAACATTCTCTATCCTTACAGTTTTATCTGGCTACTTTTTGTTTGTTTTTTTCAGTTCAGAAGCCTGTAAAATACAAGTGCTGCTGAGTTATCCTTGTGTTCCTGCCCTTCATCCGGTTCGTTTGCAGGAGGGAATAATGATCTGTCACCAAGGTAAATTCACTGCCTGGCAGATAATGCCACAGTGTTTCTGCTGCCCATTTCACAGTAAGACATTCTTTTTCAATGCTGCTGCATCTCTGTTCTTGTGGGAACAGTTTACGGCTGACATAGCAATAGTAGTAATAACAACTTACATTTATTTTGTACACGGGATGATCTTTACTTCCCTCTCCTCCTAACAGTGGACAGGCCTCAGTCCTATTGCAAATCTATCCTTCATGGCCATGGCAGACAGAAATCTGGATTCACTAACACTGAGCTGCCTCATTCCTCAGCTGTTTGCTCGGGTTGTCACATCCTTTCCAGCCCACTTTGTTATTGATTTAAATGGAGCTGTGGGCCACTACCCAACCACTGCTCCAAGCCTTCCCTCACAAAAATCTGTGGGGATCCCCTCCTGCCTCAAAACCACAGCCACCTCAGCCTGTCAAGCTGCTGTGCAGCCTCTCCTGCCCCTCACCTCTTCCTTCCTCCTGCAGCTCCAGCTCTGGCATGCTCGGCTGTACGATAAAATTGGCTCCCCTCTGTACGGCGTGGGGGACAGGGCCAGCTCTCTGCACTCTGCTGCTGGAAACTTCCTGAATGCGAATTCCCTGATTTTTGAAAATCAGGACTTTGAGGTCTAACATGTGGGAAAATTGCAGGAGGTCTGCAGTGCAAAGCCGGTCAGGTGGGGACGTCCCCACAAACACCAGCAGGTTTTCAGATGGAGATGCAGCTGTCAAAGAGCCTTCTGTTACAGATAAAATCTTAAGAGTAAGGGATTAAAGTAGAAAAACAACAGGAACAGGGGTCTGGGGTCTCTGTGAGTGAGACTGGTACAGGTACATAAGCAGTATGATGATCCTGGCAGAAGAAATACCAATAAAAGGTTTGGCCCAGCACGGTCTGAGAGCTGGTGTTGACATTCCCGTGCTTGGCTAGGGCAGGGGGACTGCTGGGGTGCCACGGTGGCCCCATGGGAGGGCACCCCATAGTCAGCGTTGGGGGGCTGGCCATGTCTCCTGCAAAGGCCAGACAGAGAGAAGAGGAATATTTGGATCCCCTGGAGCAGCCCTCTCATTTCCTTGTGCCTCGCCAGGGACGGGAGTGAGGCGCTGGCTCCTCACACCAGAGTGTGGCTTGCAGCAGATCCCCTTGCTTCAAGTGCAAGTGAGGGAGGGCGGGAGGTAATGATTAGAGACACTCTAAAATGATTGCATTAATTGAATCTCATGAAAATGGAAAACAATGGCAGTGGGTAATAATAAAACCCCACTGTAACCACGCACATCTCTTGTTTACTAGGAAGTGCTTCATTGACTCCAGATTTACTCTGGGGCACAGCAGGAAACTTTTCTCCTTTAAATTTAATCAGCCTTTTTTTTTTTTTTTTTTTTCCTTTCAGAGAAAAATACCAGCTATCAGATCTGTGTTTCCCATCCACTCCTAAGACTCCTCAGTGCAGTGCCTGGAGGTGATAGTGTGAACTCACTCAAGAATGTGAAGGCATTTTATAAATCATTTGGTTCCAGCAGGAGGGGGAGAAAGGGAGAAGGCAGAGGGATGATACAGTTTGCAGCACATACTCAGCAGTAACTCCCAACTGTCAAACTTCAGCATTTTCTTCAGTTGCAACAGTGGTTAACAAAAAAAATGTTAAGACAGCAGCCATGAAATGCACATAGCAAGCAGTACATTTAATCAGCTGGCACCTTCCTGCCACCCCACTGCCCAAATCTATCCGGACACCATCCAGAAAAAAAGTTGTACAAGTGAAGATAGGGCACTGAGAAAGGAGCAGAAATGAACAACACGAACTGCTGTAAACAACTTGTGGCGCCCTTTTTTGTGCCAAGATAACAACAGCAGAGTGAAAGGAGGGTGTTTACAAGCGTGGCTCACTCACCTCACCTTCCTCCTGCCCCTTTTGCCATGCTCACTACCTCCTGGGAAAATATTTGCGGACCATTGCAAATAAAAGTCTCCTTCTCACTTTCCAAGAAACGGATCTGGTACTTTTCCATTTCAGTCACACCAGAGCCAGGCTTCAGAGGGGATTTTATTCTCACAACTCTATGAGAGTCGCCCTAAACTTTCCTTCCGGTTCTTAGCTAGCAACTTCTGCAATTAAAGAGTAGTACCTGCAATTAAAAGAGATTATCTATAGAAGTGATGAGGCTTTTTCTGGGAGCCTGGTCTCGCTAAAGTGCCCTCCCTGACAACACCAGCAGTCCCCTATGCTGCTTTCAGAAGCTGTGCGCTGCCCTTCATAAGCACCTCCCTGCTGGTGTACCCGGTTTACAAAATAAGGGTTTGTAAAATTTGTAAACTCCAGGTTTACAAAATTAAGGTTTGTAAAATTTGTAAACTCCAGGTTTACAAAATTAAGGCTACTTGGAAAGCACTTGATTAATCCAAGAATCTGCAATATGTGCGGACATACAGGTTTCTTCTGGGTGTGCAAGCCAAGTATGAAGGTTTGGATCCATCTGAAAGTGAACCACCTTGTACATGTAAAACCACGAGATTCATAAAGGCGCTACACCACAGGCAGAAACCAGAGGAAGGTGTGAAAAAAATGACACAAATTTTCATAGTGTATAGATCTATTTGGAAAGGTTTAGAGTCAACAGAACATCTCCTGTGCTGGTCAGGAAGTCAGAGGAAAAGAACATCTGAGTGTGAGTGGGAAAGTGCAATCCCTTATCTGCACTTGGCCATTCCCATCGGGATGAACCAAGCTCTGGCTGAAGCCCCCCACAGAAGTTTAGGTGCTGGTAGTTCAGGTACAGTGAAGGGTAAGTGTGTAAGAGGGAGGAAAAGTACATTTTGCTAAGAAGTGCCAGACTGGCTGGAACTGGAATCACAGGGAATCTCTGATGCCTTTGGGAGGACTTGTTGGAAAACAGAAAGACACCCACCGCCTCACCCACTGCTGCCACTGCCTCTGCCTCAAGCCTTCATCCCCTCCTGACGTCTGCAGGAAGGGAGCCAGTGCCTCCCCAGCTCCTCTGCACAGCACAGCTCCCAGCACACATTTCTAACTTCCAGTGGCTTGACCACAGAGGGCAAAATTTTGGCCCGGGAGCACTTCCGAAGGCAGGAGAGCAGCGGTGAGCCAGCCTGGGTTTCACTGCTGTGATCTCTGAGTGCAGGGTTCCCACTCACTGCCACAATGAGACACCACCTAAATAGATGTGGAGTAATGAATAGTTCGGGGAAGCGGCTGATTTCAGAGGGGGCTTTTATCCACAGGCCCTGTATTTATAGTTCAAGCCTTTTCAATTAATACGCACACCCTAAAAGAATTAAACTACTAATTATCACATTTTACTGTGGTTCACAGAACTTTCATCAGATCTAGTAAATGAAATCACGAGTTCAGCAGAAGAAGCTTTACCGCGCCAAATTATGTCAAGGGTATATCATGTTGATAATAAAAGATCACTTGGTTGGAAGCCTAACCTAGAAGGTTGGGGAGGCGTAAAAAGTTCACATTTTGGATCATGCTGCTCTGGTGTGGGCGTTTTGTGTTTTTTCTCTTTGTTATTGTGGAAGGCAATTCTCCTGCAAGTAAAATTTTCCCCCTGTCTTATGTTACCGAGCATTAGGGAATTTTTACATAGAAAGACAAATAGAAAGGTTTGGGGTTTTGTTTTGTAAGTCAGACCTTGGCATCACATCCTCTCTCCACTAATAACCTCCCCTCTCCACTCAACAGAAATTAAACGATGCCCACACCACAAATGAACTCCTTCCCCTAAGTGCCCAGCTTCCTGGTGGGCAGGGTGGTGTTCCAAAGCATCCTTCAGCCTGTGGTCCTCTCCGGCGGCCGCAATTACTCTGACGCAACCCGGCTCTCAGCTGTTAATTAAACAGCAACTCTCTCAAGAAGACAGACATTAAAATCAGTTGTAGTGAAAGCTGGTGGCTGCTCACAGCTCCAGGGGCTGTGTCCTGGGACATTGGACATGGGTGGAAGGGGGGTGCTGTGGCTGCCTACCCATCCCAGCACTGCCACAGAGGAGGGGGCAGGGGCCTGACACTGAGGTGCCCTCGGGACAAAGAAAATCCTTGACCCTGCAAGGGGGAAGCTCAAGAGTTCCCTGAGAGGCTGCTCCTGGCCATCCCATTTCCAAGCTGCCCTCTAGATGGCCCTTGCTGTTATCTCGTGGATAATGATTCATGGAAAGGAACGGGACGGAGCAACAGAAAAATACATTTTTGAAGCTACTTAGAATAATAGCAATTGTATTTATGCACCTTATCTATTGGAAAGGTTCACTGCCATTTTTCTGTACACATACATGGAGAAATAAAAATTTATACTGGAGCCACACTTTCATTTCTCCTCTCCTTTGCAGCGCTCAGCCACTCCAAGCGTAAGGAACGTTTCATGTCTTTCAAGCACTGCTTTGTCATGCTATAAGCATTCATTTCATGCTTTGAATATTTCCTGTCATACTCGCCTCGGATGAATTTTTTGTGGGAATGCTTTGCTTGTGAAGGTTAATGGTTAGCAGCAGTGAAAACTGAAGTCCTCTGTCAATCCCCAGGCCTCAAGCACTGCAGATCACTGATGAGAAGGGTCTCCAGCCATCCCCAGCACAACTGACCCCACTGACATCCCCGTTTCTCGCCTGACTGACAGTCAGAGCCATTTGCCATCACTGGACTCCCCCAAGAGAGTGCCAGCCACTGATAAGCAGGCTAAATCCTGAGCCTACCACAAGGACACACTAAAGCCTGGAAATGGTGTAACTGGGCTTCAGAATCTGGACTCAAAAGAGAGTATGGCAGTATAGGGGGAAATGGTGTTTTCTTTCCTAATTAATCAGATGATTCTTCACGACAGTCATGAATCTGGATGGGAAATACACATGGATGCCGCAAAGTTTCAGTTCTGTATTCTTATGATTGAAATGCTGTATTTCTAGTTCTTTTTGGGAACGCAATGCAACGAAATACGATGAAGGGAATGCAAGACTACACCACACATAAGCTAAATTTATAACCAGACATATCTGCTTTTGTTTCCTGGGGAAACGCTGGCTCTCGGAGCTGCCTACAGGCACTCTCAGGGGGTGATGAAACACAGCCTGGACCTCATCAGACCTTTCTTGGCTGATGGGTGCTGTTAAGAGTCAACAGCCCGTCCTGCCCTGTCCTAGGGAAGCCAGAAGAGACCAACCCCACCAGTACTCCCTGACTCGGCCACAGCTTCCAAGCCTGGACAAATTTCCTCACGGCTGCTCCCAGTCAGCAGACAACATGATCCGTAAGGGTGCAAATCTGTTCAGAATTTGGTCCTGGCAAGTTACAAAGGTGCAAACAAGCTGACATCACCAGGAGCTCTGACTTCAGCGCCAGCGATGAGATTCCTTATTGGAAATGCTAAGGGCCTTTTTTTTAAAAGCGTTTTCTGAAGAAAGTTAATTTTAGATTAGTCCCTCAGGCTGTGATAACTCCTCAGCGTGGCTCTGTAAACAAGAGAGGAGAGTCTTCTTGCATTTATAAGATTCTGATGCAAATAATCCCATCAACAAGAACATTAATAAAAGCTGCCGTTATTGTATTACTGCCTTTGGAGCTGTAACTGGGAGAAAACTTTCTCCACAAGGCTCAGGTATCTCCTGAAAATGCGGTGTTTCAGGAATGTTAGTCATCTGAGGCCCTGTATTTTCTAACAGCACCAGTTTCAGCACTGTGTGTTCAGAGGACTGCTCGTGTCCTTGCACTCCTCAGGTGGGAGCGGAGGGGCTTATCCAAGGACAGAGGAACCTCCAGACAACCCCAGCACCTCCTTGGTGAGTTGGCATCAAGCTCTGCCGCAGCTCTGAAAGCCTGTGAGGCAGCTGGACCCCGTCTGAAGCAGTGGAGACGAGAGGTCAGGCATGGCCTGAGCAGCAGGGATGGCTTTGGAAGGCAGAACATTCCCCCTTGGTAAAGATTTGGCCGTGTAAGGAAGCGGATGTCACCCAGCTACCTTTTAACCTGCAGCTCTGGCTGAGCGGTGGGGACAGCCACAAAAAGTTACTCGTTCTCTGCTTGGGGTGAGGGTTTGGAGGGTGAACTCTGAGTCCGAGAGGAGTGCCCAAGCCTTGGGCCAGGCAGGCACTGCTTCCACCGGCCAAAGCTGTGCCACTGCTTGGAATGCCAAATTTGGGACCAGAAGGAAAGCATTCACAGAGGGACTGGGCTCTGCAGCCTGTGAGTTCAGGCAGAGGGGTCTTCCCACACAAAATCTCCTCCTCTCTTTCAGTCAAAGCTAAATCGTGTCTTCCATGACCAGCTCTGCCTAGAGAAGAAGAAACTTCTCTTTGCATTTGTTCCTTTCTGTGGCCTTCTCTTTCCCCCACAGCTCAAGGACCAGAAATTCTTCCTTTCTGTTTCTAGGCACGGAAAAGTAAGCATATACTTAAACATTTTTTTAAAGGTTTAATACTCAAGTCCAACCCTACTTAGGCAAAGAATTCACAGATGATATTTACAAGTCCAGTGTAATTACTGTAGGGCTGAAAAACGAGTTCTGCGAGTTACGGTGCATCATTGTTTTTCTTTTTTCTTTCTTTTTTTTTTAATGTTTCAATGAACAATGTGCCTTTCATTTCCTACAGCGCTGTTAAGGTACTTGCAGCTCAAAGCAGTGAGACTGCATTAAAGCTAAAAAGCATTTGGTTTGGGCATTACATTTTTATTTTTTAGAAAAATGCCTCTCCCTCTTCAGAAATTGTTTGAGCAATGGATTTGGCACACGTTTCTAATCAGCTGTAATAATGAATGCTGCCCTGCTCACTTGAAATGAGAGAATTTGCGAACTTCTTTAAAAAGAACTCGCTCATCTATGATCCACGTGCTGCGCTCCCAACTCTGAGCCACCAAATCACAGTCCCCCCGGCCCGAGAGCCACGAGCAGCCTGTCAGAAATGACACAGCATTTCTCCTGCCTTGCACAGCACACCTCGTGCGCACCTTTACGCTGCGCTTATTAATTCACCAGTGCCACCGCATCAAACACAAACACTGCCTGACATCCATTTACTGACAGCAGCAGCACAGCCCTGTACCACAGTTATTAACCGCTCGCTGCTACATCCTCCCTGCCTTTCTTCAGAGTTCAACTCCTGATGGAGCAGAGCAGGGTCGGACCTTTAATATTCTCTGAAAGCCAAAATCGCAGATACCCTCACTTTGCAGACAAAAAGACCAAAAGGTTTCCCTACAAAAGTTTAAAATAATCCTACTTACAAAAAGAAATTCTATCTGATAGCTGTTTCCACGACTGAAAGTGAGAATAAAAGCCTGAGAGAGTGTCCACAGCAGTGCTGAGCTGGGAATTCAGTTGTTCCTGATCCCCAGGCATGCAGTCACTTCACTACATCAGACTACCCATTTTGTCATCCCCACTTCACTGAAAATCAGTTTGTTTATAAAACACAACACCAAACCAGTGCATTTAACAAGCTTTTAAAATCAATAACTTTTTTTTTTTCTCCTTTTTGATTGGGTGAATTGCAAAATCACTTTGCCGTGCCAACTGATATGAAGCTTTTACATACCATTAGGCAACGACAAAAGTGGGGAATTTTCCACATGGGTGTTCCACCCAGCTCGTCAGAAAAAAATCCCTCGTTTGAGCAAAATATCAGGGCATCAAAAAATGTTCCTGCCTTTCGGATGAAGTTGCTGGCCTCTTTCATTATCCCTCCTGCAAATTTCCTCACCCGTATAACAAACAGAGGAATTCTGGATTTTCTGCCTCTCCCCAAAAAGCTGTTTCCCATGGTGACAGAGCAGCACTGTGCACACCCTGTCTTAGTTTTACCTCCAGCTCCAGCGCAAAACATCTGGACCTTGGACCATCCATGCACCAACGAGCCCCGTCTCGCCTGCATGTTTGCTTCTCCTGGCCATCATGCTGCATCCCTCTCTTGAGAAATAATTGACTGCTTAATATTTCTGTTAAATATTTGCAGTGGTGACTGGATGGCTGCCTGGAAACTATTTTGGTTAAATGAAGGCTGAGGGAAAGGCCAGAGTTGGTGTTGAGCCACTGAGAGCAGAAGATGTCACCATCTTCCCTCGTCTGTGAAGATCCTGCTCCAGAAAATGAACCAGCAAAGCCCACTAGGAAGAAACCAGGAGTGGCTCTAAAAAAGAAAAGCTTTTTTTCCCATGAACTTCCCTTCAATGAAGGTTAGACATACAGGCTTTGCAGAACAACACATACAATTTAGAATGATAAATTAAAATCTGTAGTAGGAGGCCTTCTTTTTCAGGGCCGTATAGTTGACCCTTCTGAACCTACATTACTCAAGGTATGCAAAATATATGTGTATAATAAATAGCTCTAGAATTTATGGAGTGGAACAGAAAGGATATTAACAGGCAAGTAGAGAGGCTGTATAACCCTCACAAGGCCTTTAAAGATTTATTTTTTTAAAATGAAGGAATGCATGCATGGAAAAGGCAGCACTGAATCGATACACTTCTTTGTGCCTTCCAGAAACACATGCAAAAATGCTTCCAAATCTGCCCTCAATCTGGTCACTCTACTGTTGGCATCAGTGGGAATAAGATTATTCATGACTCTATTTTTTTCTTCAATTAAAAAAAAAGTAAAAAAAAAAAAAAAAAAATTTAAAAAATCTCCTCTCTGTGTGGGCTCATTCCCACTCTCAGTAAAATCAATTACGAGCCTCCCATTGACTCCGCAGGGATTTGGATCAGGCCCTGTGGAAGTGGGTCTGCAGCAAGTGTAGAACAACGCAGTTAATATGATTTATTGTGTCCGTTTCTGTGCGTGCAGTTTTTCATTTTCTAAAGCCTGCAGTTTTGCTTTCATCCTCACGTCCAGGAGATAAGAGCTGCAGATCTGTGCTGATCTACGCCGGGTACCCCGGAGCTGGGGGCTGTGTGTGCTGGGAATGAGCTCAGCGCCTGCCCGGGGGGAACCAGCCCTTCAGGGCCAACACTCTGCCTTAGAAAATCTCCCCCACACACCCTGCAGAAGGTGCAGAACCAGTGAGGAGGCTGCTGCTGTGGTGGGGGGAAATAAAAAAAAAAAACCCTTTAGTAAAACTGAGAAAAAAAAAAAAAGAAAAAAAAGTACCCTTTGCAGGTCACCAGCAAAGTTCCAAGAATTCACGAAAAGATTGTTTTACAAAGAAGACTCAGGCTCCTAATCAGAGATATTTCATTTCACTAGGCTCTTACAGATTCTACATTATTAAACACTGACATTGCTGCTTTTCAGGGCAGTTGTTGAGTAGCAAGCTTTGTTAAAGACTAAGAAACTGCAGGGTAAGACGAACTGTGCTTTAATAGCTGCGAAAGAATATTATCTAAACATGAAATAATAACATGCTTGGTGCCTAATACATTCTAAATTAAAATATGATTTAATAAACACAGGCAACATATTCCCCATAAAAAAAAAAATAGCAGAATTGGCAGAACAAAAATCACAGTTTAGTCAGTTCTTCTCTTAACCTTGCAATCCTTTGGCTACAAATTAGAATTTCTGTGAACAGGATTGATAAGGGAAATTAGGCGCTGTCTTTCAGAAACAACAGCAGTGTTTTAAGACGGTATGTTTAGAGATGAACAGCACAAAATCTATCAAAATATGAAACCTTTCCTGTCTAATGGGAGGAAAATACAGCAGCCCAAATAGCCAAAATCTTACCAGCCTGATGAGCCCTATGTTCCATGACCTAGGATTCATGCTGGGAGTGAAAGGTTTTTATGTTCCTAAACCTCTTCTTCTTCCCTCAATATTATCCCCTGTTAACGCTAACCCCAAAACAGCCCAGGTGTGAATGCAGCCCCTCAGCCTCACTGTCCCTTGCAGCTTGTCTGAGTGCTGCTGAAGCCCCCCAAACACAAACTGAACACGTGCACAGCTGTAGAGGTTCAAGGCAAAGCAGTTTGTTGCTCTGAGGAAGGGAAATCACACGTGTATTACTACAGAGACAGTATTTCTACACGGATTTACACACCCCAGACATGGTGACAGGGCTTCGGAGGCATAAACCCTTCACACAAATTCTTTTCTGTCTATGCAGAGTAGACCCCAAGTACAGAGGATAACCCAATCTACATTTAGGTCTTATAAAGAAAAAGCTGTGGTTATAGATAAAAGAAGTGAAGAAAAACTACTAATAATAATCATCCCTTATTCTACGGCCTAAATATAAGTAGTAAAACAAAACTCAGTTGCCAATGGGCCAAAAAAAATTGTTGAGGTCTACCTTAGCTAAACACAAAACGGAAGAGAAGCTGTTCCATTACTCACACAGTCATCTTTTCACATACAGTCCCCACAGAAATCCTCTATTTTTAAATGATTTTATTTTTCCAGGCTGCTTTACAAAGCAAGCCATTGGTTCAGTGGAAGCCATTGCTTCTACTTTGAATCTGTCCTGGTCCAGAGAATATGAGTTTTCCCAAAGTCCTAATCCTTCTGCTGCTTCCACTCCGGCCACTGCCACTTGAGAACATGGAGACAAGCACCAAGGAGCTGCAGCTGAACCTCCCTGATTTGTTTTCCTGTTGAACCTACTCGCCTGAAGGTCATGATTCAAGGCTCAAAAAGCCTTTGCTACGGAGGATTAAGGATAAGGGTTGCATACAGCAGGCTCTTTAATGGCATCTCCCTAATAAAAATTAATTTTTAAGGGGAGGGGGAAAAAAAAAGTCTCTCTCCAGGACTGGACAAAGAAATGCTGCCTTAGATTAGTGAAGCAGTAGCATTTTAACTATGAGGAAGAGTGCACAACCCTTTCGCATCCATCCCATGTCAATTATTCTGAATCATCTTTTTATATTAGACATGGGGGGGAAAAAAAAATCTTTATAAATATGGGCTGTTTTAATATCCCAAAGCAGGAGCAGCAGGTAAAAACTTACCATTTTCTGGCTGGTCCTTAATATCAGCTTCACTTGGCTGGCTGGGACTTTCAGATTGACTTGAATCTGAAAAACATAAAATACAGCCAAAAATTACAGGGTCTGCTGTGGAAAATAGATCAGAGGCGCCAGACTTCCTCAAAAGGCTGAGAGTACAAACTGAGGACAGGAGTGTTGCACTAGGACATGATAATGCAAAAGTCCCGTGCCTAGGTAATATGTTTGCTAGCAAAA
>WBMY01015705.1:382532-448328 GCA_013397315.1 Donacobius atricapilla
TAAAAAAAAATTAAAAAAGGGAATCTTGTTTATGGCACTACACAGAGTGCTCGGGGTGTGTGCTGGCATAAATTAAGCTTTGAGAATCCTTCTTTTTAAAGTAGGCATATTTAAAAGACTCTCCTACATGTTTTTTATAATGCAGCCTCTATGTTGTATACAAACCAGAGCCTTACTCCAACACATAGTAAAGTCTCAAAACATATCTCCAAGCAGGCATAGAAAGGTAACTTAGCAACCCTACATAGTGGTGGAGATTTTTGGCTACACATTTCTGGAACGAAATCTACAGAACTGAGGGAAGAGCTGATTTTTTGGCGTACTTTCGCTGTGGTTACAGCACCACAAGATCCCTAAAATGCACGGTGCTGGAGGCGATTTGCAGTGGGCTAAGTGAGACCAGATACTGGATGACCTGCTTTAGAACTTGGGTAAATAATTCCACAAACTCCCAGCTAACACTCTCCAACGAGCATGATTTATCTGCCTAAAATAATAAAATTACCTATGAAAGGGTATGTGTAAATATGAGTGTTTCGCATTTTTTACACGTCATTAACTCTACTTTATGTGAAGATGATTGCTCTTTGGTCCAAAAAATTATT
This sequence comes from Donacobius atricapilla, assembly GCA_013397315.1. Classification (NCBI taxonomy): domain Eukaryota; kingdom Metazoa; phylum Chordata; class Aves; order Passeriformes; family Mimidae; genus Donacobius; species Donacobius atricapilla. The sequence goes on from WBMY01015705.1 coordinate 383,138, forward strand.
CTTAGTAGAAGCTTTAGTCAAATAGTATTTTCCTTCTTAATTACTTTTGTCACTATGAACTGGAAAAAAAAGTCCCTTTACCTGTGGGAAAAAATATATCTTTAAGAAATCCCTCAAATTACTGGTTTTTGCAATTAATACTTTTTTTTTTCCCCTTTCTCCAGAACTTGTTCTGTACTTTATTGATCCTGTAGAAAAAGTTTTTGCTGTGAAACAAAACTTAGGCGATGAAACCACTTGCTAATGCCTCAACACCACCCCTCATCGTGACAAACCCATCTTCTTACTTCACCTTGACTTTGCAGAGTTTGGAATTAGCTGTCTGAAATTTGACCACATTTCAGTGAGAAGTCAATGCAAGATCAAAAGGTCACGACACTTAACTGTGATTAAATTGAAAATCTTACTTCTATTGCAACAGAGTCATAACACCACCCCTTCTTTTTCTTTGAGGTATTAATAGTGCTGGAAGAAGCAGTACTACTAGTGACCTTGGGTCAAGCAATGCTAATTTATTGCTTTAAAAAGGTTCCTTGCTTTTAAGCAAATGAAGATTTTAATTACCGCAGAGCACTATAAAGAAAATGCCTATTTTAAATATTCAAATTTTTTTTTTTACACCTGCTGACTGTCTGCTTTAGGTATCATTCAGAAGCTTAGAGGACAATCTTGTATAAATTAAAAACTACAATTAAAAAAAAGCGCTCACAAAACAAAACTTGGTAAATTTCAGGATATAAACACTCAGAATATTTAGCAAAGAAAGCTTCAGTCACGATATTTCTATTTAAAATCGATTAAATCCCCTAAAAAGTGATATATACCCAGTGCATCCCAGAATCAATTTTCTCTCTTTCGTATTTACTATTTTTAATAATTTCGCCAATGAAGCTCAGGGGGGAAAAAAAAAAAAATCCTCACTTCTTCAATTTTGTTTTAAATATTGGTCTTCTGAATTATCTCTCCCTGAAGCTGAAATCAGTGCCAGCAGATACACTATGGGGGTAACACGCACAGTGCTGTTGTATTCTGGATTTTGGCAAGAAGTTCCGTGTTTCCAATACCGCAAAGGTAGAAACAAAGGTAAAACATTAGGAATGTAAAATATTTAATTAACATTCAAAGTCAACATTCAACAGATTTCATTTTACAGGGCGGGCATTAGCCCTTTGCTTATTTTTTAGGTTTTCCTTTCCCTCCAGCCAGCCATAGCTCCATCGGAGTTTGAGCTTTATGTTCCAAGGTGGCTCGGAATTCCACAAAAATTTATAGATTTGGAGGAGTTCCCGCTGAAACGTGGGACTTGGGAGCATGTTTCCCTTTCCCAAAATTTGGAAGGACCCGGGGAGGCCGGGAGAGGGTCGCGGTGGCGGCCGCGGGAGCTGGGCTCGGCGCTGGCACCTTGGCTCCGGCACAGCCCGGCAGCCGCTGGGCAGCACACGCAGCCCGAGCTGCTCCTGGCTTGGGAGAAGCAAACAAAGTACTTTTGTCTGCCTCGAGTGCTGTTTTTTTTCCCCAACACCAAGGCTAGTGGCACAAGAGGGGCTCCACTGGCCGTAGGACGTTTGTTTGCACGCTGAATCTTTAACTTTCCCCTTTGATCGCCTCGGCTCCGGCGGTAGCGTTTTTCTCCTAATTCTGCTTCCCTGCAACCCGCCCCTTCTGCTGAAATTAAATATTAATTCCCCAGCTTTAAGCGCTATTCTTCATGGAGAGGCACAGGGCAGTAAAACACGGGATGAGGTAGAATTAAAGCCACTCAATCCTGTGGTGGGGATCACGGGAGGCTACCGACAACATGGACTGGGCAAGCATGTGCTGAGCATTGTTATGCAAGGTGGCATCTTGTGGAAACCCCAGATAAGATGACTGAGTTGAGGCACTTAGCCAAAATGTTTATATGCAGAATTTTGCTTCCCTGATTTTATTCAGATGCCGCAGATGATCCGGCACATATAAATGTGCTGCCACATGGTTAAGGGATTGGCAAAATCAGAGCCGTTGTGTTTTACAGTCTTGCCTAGGACGAGGGAGTCTTGCTCAGCTTCCACCGCTCGCTCTCTGCTTTTTCAGCAGTTGGCACTAACTCCTGTCGGGGCTTTTTTGTTGTTTTGCACATGGAAACTTTCAAATTCCAGTTTTCTGAACGTTTAGTGTTTTGCGGGCTCGGCTGCAGCAGGAGGGGGAATGTCTGTCCTGCTGAGTCAGTTAGCCAAACAGGTGACCGGAGGAATAAATTAATTTTTGCCCATACATAATTGATATAAATGGAAGATCGTTTTCATAAAGCATTTGCATTAAATCAATAAAATCACTTACTATAGAGCAGTTTAACAATTCATTTGATTTTTCTCTTTTCTATATATTTGATAGCCACTCTGCAAAACAGTATACACTTTATGCCTATTTTCTTTAGCAACAACACTGCCAGTTAAATTCTACCACCTGCAATAATTAGAGCCATTGGAAAACATACAAAACAAAATATACAGTAGATGCGAGCCCCTCTTGAATCCACGGCCCCCTGCGGCAACGAATTTCATTGGTGCCTTAAGCTAAGGCTGGTAGGAAGCCAAAGAATCTGTATATTACAATAAAGTGCATGTTATTAAGGGGAGGATTTAAATGATTTCAGATGGAGTTGGAAATATTATAGTGAGGAACCACTATTAAGATTGCTGATTAAAAAAAAAAAAAAATTACCAAGGAATCTAGTTTTATGTTTAAGCAAGCTTAACCTTGAATAGCACAATGGGTTTTATTTGGGGCGGTTTTTAGTTAAAGAAAAGTTAGTGGTTGGAATTTTTAACCCTGAGCTAGCTGGGGTTTGAGTGAGTCTGTGCACTGGGCTCAAGGTTACTGGTCAAGAGAAGCTCAAGAGGATCTGGTATCAACCACAACCATGGCAAACAGGATCAAAAAACCATGTTGAAGCTATTTTACTCTCTACTTCCAAGAATCAATTACGATTAAGGAATAAAGGGAAAAAACAAAAACCCAAACAACAAAACAGGCTGTTTTTTCAAAGCAGCATTTCCTATCACATCTCTATTCTCTGTTCCTCTTTGGATCTGTTCCTTAAGCATATGCTACCCCAGCACGAGCGAGCCCCAGATCTGCCTGTTCTGAAACCCTAGGCAGGCAGGGACCTCCAGCTCCAGGACGGAAGCTCTGGACTTTTCAGGCTGCAGTTTTCCTTTTCGGCTGCAGCAGGAGCACAGCTCCAGCTGGGCTGCACGGCGGCCGCATGGAAGCAGGGCTGGCGGCACTGGAAGGGAGTGCTCCATTGTTTGGAAAGAATAAAACCTTCCCAGGAAAGTCTGGCCCGTGGACAGGACCAATGTCAACAGACTGACAATGTTGTTCTTTTTTGTAGACCGTGACACAGACGGTGAAGTGCTGCTGCACTCCTCCACCAAAAAAGCCTCCTCCGAGTGCCATGGCACTTCCCAGAGCTAAACCACTCCACAGCCACCTGACTGGGGAGACGCGGGACACTTCGTGGAGCGCTCCCCAAACCACACCGTGTTCTCCAGGGCAGGCTGAATCCAGCCTGGAATCCACTGGGGTGGCAGTGACCCTCTTTATTGTCTGCTGCTTTGCGTAAAGCCGGTGAATGGGTGCCAAGGTCATTTTTTACCTCTGTAGGGCCGCTCCCCGGCACAACCTGAGCCTCTGAGCAGCCCGCGAGCTACCACAGGTGCAGACACATCTATCCTGGAAACAGTAAAGGTGATCCCCGCGTAGTGCAGCAAAAAAAATGACCGGTGATGCCAGATGAGCAAGGCAGCACTGCCACTGCCCATGCTGAGCCTGCTCCGCAGTGAAATACGGCGGGTTCCTCTCCTCCACCACCGGCCCAGCACCTTGCAAAAGCACCACAGGAGTGCACAAGTTAAATTTTCCATTCATATCATGTTTTGGGGGTGGGGGGAATACTGTATAATAAACTGACATATTTTATTCAAGTTTCAGAGCCCTATTTGTAATAAAAAATTTATATGGCTGGGTTGTGTTCATGCAATAAATTTTTCATCTATAATTTTGGGCATGGATTCTACCAAAGATTTATATACATTAAAAAAAAAAAAAAAAAAAATTGAAATCATGCTCTCTTATGTGGTGAGCTTACGGGATTAACAAACAGAAACCAGCACCAGGACTGGGGCTTTTTTACATTCACGTTCCCTTCATTATACATTATAATATAAACACATAGGAGTCACTCCGTATAGGCCACAATTATTATTTACGGCGATTTTGGTGGCTACTAGGATTTCTTTTAAGGAAGGCCTGGCTCTCCAGCCATTGCTTTCAAGTCAACTTTTACAGGGAGTTCAAAGTGCTTCATTATCATCCACCTCTCCATCACACATGTACACGCCTGCACCAGATTCCCAGTTTTATTCCATACCCCTGCACCGTGCACCCCATCCCCACGGCTCCCCAGTGAGGTTCTGCACTGGTAAAATCCCTGTGGTGCCAGCCTGGTTTTTTTTTTGGGTTTTTTTTTTTTTTTAAATAAGGCGAGGACTCTTAATTCCTGTACACTGGGAAAGAGATTATCTTTGATAATGGAAATGTAAATCAAAGCTTGCTGTTGTTTATTCCAGACAGACATTTGTGTGTTAAGTCTGTTTATCAGGCAACACTTTGTCTAAGCCAGGAAGTAGTCAGCCTTTGTAACAAGATGTATGCAAATGATTTTCCCATCAGCCCCTGCCACAAAACTTTTGTGGCCAAAAAAACCCCTTCTTGTTACTTCACCAGTAAGACGCTCCTAAGCTACCCCATAAGCAGACTAGCAACAAAACCGCCAGCTAGACTATGCTGATGAGTTTGAATGAGCCCAAAACATGTGCCCACAGTCTGTTGCTCGGTATTGTAAGCAGACTTTGTGTATTACATCTGTTTATCAGGCAACACTCTGTCTGCTGGGCCGCCTTTGTACCAAGGTGGACGCAAAACAAAGATCTCCACAACTTTTTTTTTGGCTGCAGAAATTCCCCGTTACTTCCCTCCTCACTGGAAGTAAGAACACGAAACTTCACCGAGAGGCTGCAAGACCCTAAAGCTGTATCAAAATGGTTTCATTTTAAATCAACTTTCTTTGTTCTCACAAGCCCATAAATGATTTACTGCTATCGTGTGATAGCCTAGAATGTGGGGAATCTGTGTATTCCCATATTTGTTCCTTGATATTACAAACAAGTATTTGATTCACTTCTAAATGTTTGTTTTTAAAACAGTTTACAGCCTTTGATTCCTGCTTACTGATTCATTTCTGGAACATTTTCTATTTATTCCTTTGCAGTAGCAAACGTTAATTTTGACTTAATTCAAATTGTCATCAAAGGCTTCCTTAAGAAATCCCACAGCACAGATTTTATTTGTTATAATAAAATATTCTTAAAGTAAACATCGTGCGACTGTGTTTTTTTTAATTCCAAGAGATACAAAAAAATCCGTTACCCAAAGGATTCAAATTGGTTCAGCCCTTTTTCCTAGACAAAATAAACACTTATAGGACTTTACTTGTTTGTATTCTCCTCAGTGGTGCTGTATGCATCACCAGCTAAAAACAAAGAAACTTTTAGCTGCTCAGACAAAATGCAGAAGCTCCCCAAACAACGAAGCGGGGGGGTGGGGAGGCATTCAGAAAGTCTGACAGTCCATTCAATATAGGGATGATGGCCATAATGCATCCAGGGTCCCCTTGCTAATTAAATATGCATTGGCACAGTTTTGATCGATGCGAGCCATGGATCAGATGACACACCTGCAAAATCTTGAGCCCAGAGCTCCCAGGAAAAGGAAAATACAGGCTGTCTCCTTATCTTTGTTTTCAAAGGCTCTCAATTTCTGTGCTTAGATATCTAATTTAATTCTCTCACCCCTCAGCAAACTGGATTACGAAAGTCAATACTGCCATTGTGCATCGACAGGAACACACAGCTTTCCTTTTATTCAATTTAGCCATGACCTTTAGACAAAGATAATGACAACTGTCTAAAAGTAAGGTAAGGCCTTAAGGAAGACCCTGCTGAGGGGGCCCCTCTCGCTTTCCGTGGCTCCTCCAGCCAGGAAGAGCCCACCAGCCATGGAGAAAATCCAGAAAGAATTTCCCTCCGCAGACCGCAGGGAGCAGCAGCAGCGTTGGCGGAGCGGCTCGCTGGGCCACCAAGGCTCTGTGGCACCCTGGGGACCCGGGACCCCTGGGCACCAGCGGCCAGAGCCCCCCTCAGGAGCCCTTGGCCGAGAGGCGCCCACGGCTCCGCGTGTGCCAAGGGCAGGGCCGGGCACCAGCGCCAGGAGGGACCGCGCCGGCCCCTTTTTCCTGGGGCTCTTGGGGGGACACGGTGGAAAGGAAGGGTCAGGAGAGCAGCACTGATTTCTCCTTTCTGGCCCTGGCACTGGCGAGGAACTGCAAGGCTCGAGCCGGGAGAGCAGGAGGAAGCGGCACGCGGATTTTTCCTGGGGCTGAGCCGCAGCCAATGGAAATGGCATTACTTTCCAATAGGTCTCGCATCAATATTTTTAGCAGCCTCCCTACGACGAGATAACATCTTTCTAATACATCTGTAAGGGAAGGACAGAGAACATGCTCTCAGCTAACGAACAGCTATCAGGCAATAATCCACTTTGGTACCTGCAGATACAGGTTGTACCTGAATCAGTGATGGAGGCACATAAAAATTCATATTGATTGAGCAGCCCAGCTCCACAAAATGTGAGCTTCCATGCTGCACAGGGTTTTTTAATTCTGCAGGATTTTTTTTTTTTTTTTTTTAGCTGCATTTAAAAATACACTTGGCATTTCTAGCTGTGGACCAATATTTTTCTCATGTCTTTTTTTACAGATTTGGAGGGAAAGATATTTGTAATGGAAAAAAAATATGTGCAAAGTTGGATTGCTAAGTTTCTGTAATCTTGGGAAATAAAAAAAAAGCAGCCTATGTAAGAGCTAAAAGAAACCATATGGATCAACAAGAGCTGCCCTCATATCCCTAGGAAATATATATTAACCTACATTTCATCATCATAAACCCCAAAATAAAAAATCTAATTAGAGTCTCTACCCTCAGATTCACTTGTAAAAAATTTGCTTATCCCCCTCACAAAATGATTTACAGTACTTACATCCATTTCTTCAGAGTGATTTAAATTTATTGAATCATTTCAATTTTTAGAGAGCTTCCATTTGGATCTGTACGGGTTTCTAGACATATGCAGTGCTCAGTTATTTAAAATTAATTGCAGTACAATAATTTTAAATTGCTTCACACTATTCGAATCTCAAGTGCTTTGAAATATTTGAACCATTCTATTTAGAAGCCATCAAACTTCTGAGCACATGCATCAAAGAGTTGTTTTAAAAGCCAAAGGGCCGTCCTGATGATCCCAAAGTGCAGGTGAGCACAGCTCTGGGCATGCTCAGTGCACACGGGCCTGGATTTATAGAACAATTCAACAAATCTTGCCCGAATGTCAATCTTTAATTAACAAAAACTGATCCTGTAATAATTTCAAACCACTAAAAAAAATCTAAAACTAGAAAAGCACTGTTATAAAATAATGGCGTACATTAAAACTATTATTACTTCTAATGTATATTTATAGAACATCCTTTTATCCTGAAAATTAAAACAGCTTATTAACATTAAACTAAGCTTTACAACACCTCTGTGGGAAAGGTGAGCATAACTATGCCCACTTTATGCAGGGATGAAGGAGGCATATAGAGGTTAAGTGATTTACCTTGAGAGGCACAGTTACTAAAAGGAGTAAAAAGCACAGGGCCGGGCTCTCCAGCTCGGGATAATAAAGTCTCCCTCCCACCAATGCAGCCATTACAATGGCAATGGCAGTGCCCACTTAGGAAGTCTTCAACTACATTATGTAGAAAATTACTTGTTAGAGTGGATCCAAAGTCACCTAGAAGGGGATATTTCCAGTCACTCTCAGCTTCTGTTTCACTTGCCTTTCTTTTTCTCATTAGGTACTTTGAAAAACAAGAAATCGTTTCTCTCCAGAGTATTTTCTATCTCAATTTAACAATAACAACAGTAGTATCTAGGGCGACTACACAGCTGGGTTTGCAATGCCTGACTTCATGTACAAAGGCAAGAGGAGATGCGCCTGTGCGAGGAGCAGATCTGGGAGCTTTGGTCAAAGACCCCAGGTTCTGCTTTTGTGCGGTTTTACCCTGGTGAGAAAACCAACATCAGCAAAGCAGGATTATGTCCACCATATGGTGAGGCTCCATTGGCGGTCGTACAGCCACCCAATTAATCTCTATCCCCCACCATCTCCTTGTTATTTATTTATTGTGATAAACTCATCCTTGTGGGACCCAGGGCGCGGAGCTGCGTGTTCCCGGGCTATTGGTGTCGGCGCCCGTCCTCATCCTTTATCCCGAGCAGGAGCGGCGCTACAAGGTCACGCCCAAGGAGCATCTCTAGATTTTCCAGAGCGGATTTTTTTTTTTTTTTTTCCCAAAACCGCCCTCCATCAAGAAGCCTTCACAAGGAGCTCAACACGCTCCACCAGCTGCTTTCCAGAGCTGGCCGTTCTACCACGGCGCGGATAACCCACGCCGTTTGTGGAGCCCATCGGCGCTCCCGTGCGTCGGTCCCTGCCTGCTCCTGAGGCCTCTCCACGGCCGCAGCCGTTCCAGGTCTCGTCAGCCAGCAAGAACAAAGAAAAACCTTCACCACACCAACAAACCGGGCAGGAGCTCCAACCTCCTCCTCCTTTTTCAATCTCTCACGCTTCTCTTTCGTTGAAAGGACAAGTGTAAAATTGTCCTGTGATCGACCGAAAACTCAGCTAGGAATCTATACGTCCAACAGAGTGAAGAGTGCTTGGAAAGAACTCATATCTCAAAGAATGGGCCCATTTTCCCTATTCAGGATTATTTTATTTCATACAGGGAAAAAAAGATGTTGATAATAAAAATATGTGTGACTATTTAAGAAATAAACAAAAGATGAACTAATATTCCATGGAGATTCTGTCAATAGTAGACTAATATCAAGCTACAGATGAGGCAGTCTAAGCAAAGTGTAGGTACAATTTTTTTATTGTGGATCTACACTTGCAGTCCCGTTTTCACAACTCTTTTATTTTGATGTACCTGACACTTTTCCTCTTGGCTCTCATTTCAGTCCCTCTTAAGTACATACTTGGTTGTAGTGGCCAAATTTTTTTTTCATTCTTGTTGTTTTTTTTTTTTTTCTGGCAGATGTCTTTTCCTTGTTCTGTGCACTGTGAGGAGTTCAACGTGGCATGTGAAAAATTTCCATTTCAGGTTTTCTTAAGCTACATACAAAATTAAACTGCTGGCAAAAATACATAGAAATATAAAATTATACAGCAGAAAAAGCTGCTCGATAGCTCCCTTTCTTCCCTTCCTCTCTTCCTTTTGCCTTTTTTTACCCCCCAAAAATTGCAGAAATACTGCCATCAGCCTGAAGCCTTTCTCCAAGTGTAAAGTCAGAGGGTTTTGCCCACAAAGAATTGCCACTGATTGTTGCTCCGTGGATCTGTTTCTACTCTCACAATATTGTAGACTGCGAAGAACTGAGAATTACCATAAAAATCGGGACGTGTTTTGTTGCATCAGTATCATGTTGGCATCAACACCACAGACTCGGGCAGAAAAAAAAGCAGCCTTTTGGTAGGCAGCCTACTTGGTCTGTGTTTCTGCTGTGTTTGTAAGCCGTGCTAGTGGAAGAGAAAGTTAAAACTTGGAGAGAAGTAACATCCTGCAGGCTCAGTGTGAGTTACAGCAAAATCTGAGGTACAACCACCATAAATCATGGAGAAAGAGAATTATATCTGCACCTCAAAGGACTGTGGAGCATTATAAATATAGGAAAGTATATGTAATTGGCCCCCTGAAAAAATATTCAGCATAATACGTTGACTCCGAAAATGCAACCTAAAATCCATTTTCACTTGGTCCCAGTGCTGCAAATCTAAATTTTGAGGAAGAAATTTAAAACCAGAAAAGTCCAGAGCTCTCCGAACCCATAACTGCACTGCGTAGACGAAATTTTAATCAAACTTTTAAAGCCATGGTTATGATCTGATGAACAGACAGCTTGACTTGATTACATTTTAAGTTTCAGTTTCTATTTCTGTTTTAAGATGAAAAAGATCATAGAGTGTCAGAAATTTGAATACTGAATAGCAAAAGCTCTTGCAGGTTTAGAAAGCATATAGAAAAGCTGGCAAAAGAAAACGCTATTCCATTGCCACCATCTGCTTTCTGGCATATTGAAGAAACTTTACTAACAGCAACATTTTCTTGCATTAGAATATCTGCTAATTAGTTTTGTTGTAATTTTTTTTTTTTTTTAAATTACCTTTTACACAGAAGGCAAATAGCCAGTTTTTTTGGCTGGCTACACCTTACACCACGTCTGATAACATTTTCACATTAAGTTCAGTTTACCTCACTTTTTTTTTTCTATCAAAATCCTATCTTTAGCATAGTCAAAGCCTGCAAAAACTTTGCCTTGCTGAGACTAAAGAAAAAAACATCAAACATACGAAGTGTTAAAAATCGCTGAATAACTCAAAGGAAAAAAGATAATTTTGAAGGCGTTTTGGCTGAAATCTATTTTCCTTTGAATTGCATGAGTGTTTTAAAATGTTAAAAACACTACAGAGTGACTAATGAATGTAAAAGAATGATAAAGAGTATGGGTCCAGTTATCAGTGATGTGCCTAAAACAAAATAATTTTGGACAGTCTGCCATGCAAATATTGACTAAAATGTCATAAATAATGTCTGCAACAAAGGGAATCCTGCAAAGGAATATTCTGTTGTACTTAATGCATTGTAGAGTGTGCCTTTTAACAAGCTGTATGTTACAGAGCCTGAAAACTTCAGTTGGACAAAAAACCCCCCCTAAAATTTCCCAGATAAAAACATTATTAATATTATTATTTTTTTTCCAGAAACAGACCTTCCAAAAAGTTAAAGGTGCACCATTACATTTAGAAAAGGGTTCACCTAAAAGCCAATTTTCAAAAAAAACCGAGTTGTCCAAAAATTATGAAGACCAAATGTAACCGCCTCACTGACTTGGAACCACTTCCTCTGCCATTTTTAACACTATCTTCACCCATTTCTCTGCTGGCAGGGAAGAGGCTGTTTGCAGGTCTTTGTCAGAATGTACCAAAATAAAATGCAAAGATATTAAGTCGACCACTGTCCTGGGCCAGAGCTGAGAGGTGGCAAAGTTACTGTCCCAGCACTTCTTAGGACCTAATTCTGTCTCAGTTACAGAGTCCGACCGGCTCCACGTGTAGGGTTAGAAATAAAAATGCAATCCTGTGAGAATGATGGCAACACACAGAATGGGAAGGAAGGGCTCCAAACCACCCTCAAAATCACTACATTTTAGTAATTTTATTATTTTTTTAGTATCATTGGAATATGGTGTCAAAATGAGGGAAGTTGCATTAGGAACTCCAGATTACCTACATCTATGCTGATACACTGTGCTATGTGTAATCACAAACAACCCAGTCACTATTTTTTCTGAAAGTCTGTAAAAAAAATTAAACAATTGGGTCTACACTGAAACCTTCTGCATGTGTTTTCCAAAATTTCATTTCTGAGAAAAATTTCACAGCTGCTGAGATGACAAAAAACAAAGATATTTTACATTTCTAAAGCATCTTTCATCCAAGATCAAAGAACTACATCAACAATAATTCTCAAAATACTCCTTTGAAACAGAAGTACTAAAAGAAGTACTATTACATTTATTTTATCTTTATCTAGCTTGATCTATTTTCTTTTTAAAACGCTGGTTACTGTAGCATCTCTCTAGGCAGATGAGGACTATAGGTTAAGTGACTTGACCAGAAACACCAGCTCAGTGGAAGAAGTGATAAAGCTCAGATTTGGGAGTCAAGGATTCTAAACCTTTCATGCACTAATTAAAAAACATATATAAAAATAAACTAACCTCGGGAGCATGAAAACCCCTCAAGCACCATGTGATGGAGGTGCCACTGAGGCGAGTGAAGGACCTGGAATGTGTAGCACACAAACCAGCTGGCGGGACATGCTGCGGCAGTGTGGATGGACACACCAGTAAGTGTGTGACGGCAGCAAACGACACATGAAGAGAATGAGCCGGCATTTGCTGGTTTTCAAACCTCGTGGAAAAAAAATTAGGTCAACTTTCTTGTGAAAGATGAAAAGCCCTCCTTGCCCCGAAACAGGCAGAGAAGTGCTCCCTGCTCTCCCACGGAGGCTCAGGATGGGTTTTCCGGCTGCACCACAGGTCACCCGCAAAAGGACTGGTGGGCTGTGTGGCAGGGTCTGGGGCCAAAGAATTTGCTTAACACGGAACCCAGAATTATTTAAAAATAAATTACAGGCTGCATTACAAACCATATAATTCAGCCTTTGGGCCAAGATAATTCTTGACATAACCCAAGTGGGATGACACCGGGGATAGACTTCGCGCAGTGCTTTCATAAGGATCCTTTCCTTATCATTGCTGCGATCAGGTCGTATGTGGGCATAACCGATAATCTCCTGCCTGCTCTGTAATATGGATGAAATGTTATCGACTGCTCTGCCTCGTCAGAGAGCAGCACACGCTCTGCCGGCGTGCACAGCACCCACTGCTGATGAAATCAGCCTGTTTGGAGAGGTGTGCTTTACAATCCTCGTGGTTTTTTGCAGCAGAGGAGCTGCTGGACAATGAAGAAAAACATTTCGGCTCCCCTGAAAGTTTGACTGTTCCTTTTCAAACAATACAACACAAGATTCGGGACATACTGCTGACACAGCAACATCAGTGCCTCAAAGAAACTGTGGGAAATGTCAAATTTATGGTCCTATGGGTGATTGGTGGAAGGTTTCTTCCCCCCCCTTCAGCAAGCCTCTGTCAAAAACAGAGCCTCTAGAAAGTTTTTGGCTACGTCCCAGCAAAGCAGAAGGAAGCTGTATCCCACACTTCCCTTGGGACTTAATGAAATATACAGCCTCTGGGCTTCTTTCAATTTGGTCTTTCAGATTGCTAAACCAGTGAAAGAAGGATCCTAGCTGTCACAAACGTCACATGTTTGGGGTCACCTGCTGCTCGGGGGTTCTCATGCCAGTTGTTGACATAATAAGCACCCCTTACACTTTAATTACAATTCACAGTGTGCAAACTCTGCAATCTGCTTTAAGGCAGACAGTCTTTTAAATCAACACTAAATTCTACTACTGTTCGAGCAGAAATGGGAGGAAAAAGATGTCCAGCTGACTGAATAATTGTATTCAAATATTTGTGATCCCAAAGAAAAGTAAGCACTATCCGGTGAAAAGAGCAACTGTATTGCCTGTAACACTTCAGAAAGTGTAGTTAAAACTCAACTTGCTCCTCACAGTCACGCAGACGACGCACGTGAGGCGTTTTCGTTCGATGAGCTCTTTGCAAAGCTCCTGCGAGCACAAACCTGAGCGCCCAGCTGTGTTTGCCCCCGAGCACGGAGCAGGCTGGACACAATGCTGGACATTGGGATCGTCGATGGGAGGGAGGGAAATTCTCAAGCCCTCTTAGCATGGATTTCAACAGGACTTGTGCAATGAAAGCCTAAACGGGAAGATGTGTTTATTTTACTCTGGAATGCTTTATTTAGTTCGGAACAAGAAACACTGGGTCTACTTAAAAATACTTATTATTTTGAGAAACAGATGAGAGTCCTTCGGTTTCCTTGACTGCTACCTCTTTTTTAACTGTTACTCCTAATAAAGACATATCAAGACCACAAAACTTAAATAAATTGTACCAGCTGGAAAGGAATAAAAGTCTCCTTATATTAGAGAAAATCCAATTTGGCATTCTTGCATCTAAAAATGCCTCCAGTAAATGATATTATTTACAAGGCCTTGCTTGAATGCACCTTTTCCCATGGAAAGAACAAGACCACGAGAGGGGACACAGCGCTCTGGGAGTACCCCTAGAAGAATTTCTGTGTTTGCCCTGCTAGAAATGCTGTTAAATTGTGGGTTCTGGATCCCACTGCCCACACAGGAAAGGCAGCACAAGCCCCAGCAGCTGCGCTCTGCACACATTCACCCTACGTGCTCTCGAGGAAACAAAGGAGAAGTCAACAGCTCGATACCAGGGCCTGATCCTATTTAAACTAACAGGAGTGACTCCGGCCACAGCAGAAGTGGTCCAAACTGGCTTCTTAGGGAAAAACAGGGATGGATTTTCACCGTGCTCAAGAGCCCAACTGGCAGGCTCCTTCTCCCTCGGCCAAGAGGGACGGAACCACTTCTGCCGTGGCCGCTCTCCCTCCTCGCTCGCGGTACCGGCGACCTCAGATAAACTCGAAACGTTTTTGAAATCATCATCAGACTGCGAAGCACTTCAATGAAAATCTATAAAACAAATTTATTGCGCGCATTCATGTGTATTATATATACACTTAGAACGGGATTTATCATTTAGCTGACCTTTGGAACGCTGGTATTTTTAGATCCAAAAAAATGTGTGTTGATTGTACTTCAACCCAGTCCCCTTACAGTGTACCAACTCCTTGATATCTTACTACAGGAAAGATAATTGCAATGAATTTTTATATTTCAGCACATGGGAAGATAAGATTAGACAGTAGGGACATAAAAGCAAACTGCACCACATAAAAGATAAGTTTCTGAAAGTTACAATTTACACCAAATGTTACAGACTAAAACGTTCAAAGCTATTTATGGGGCCTTGTGCTGGTCCCATTACAGACCAAGGGAAGACTGCAAAGAGTCAGTTCTACCTTTTCCTTAATCACTACCTCCCATACCTAAAAACCCTTTGGAGCACACAAGTTATTAATGATATTAAGACTATTACTAATTCCCATTACCACTCAGGTAAGGACTCAGGTGCCTCAGCAAACTGGTCCCAAGGTCACATGTGCTGCACAGACCTCACCATCCAAGAGGATTGTTCCTACTCTAATGGGATTATCTACAATCTGAACAACTCATTCCAAGAGGTAAATAAGCATTTGATTTCCCTTTGCCTTCTGCGTATGCCATGCTCGCCTCTGTCAACCAAGTGTCTTGTATTTTTTAAATGGGGTATTTTTCTTCTTTATTCCCTGCTATTAAGTTGTCACCAACAGTAGCTTGTTCAGCGGCAGAAAGAAGGAGTAACAGCGAGAGATACATTTACCTCCACACAAGACGCAAAAAATCAGAGCTGAAAAGCAAATCAGAAGTAGGGGGGCACACCAAGTGCCATATGATTCATCGACATGCAGCAGGCAGCAGGCGCAGCCACTGCCCACTGAAGGGCACAGGTGCAACAGCAGAAAAATAACCCGGTGCAAAGCAAAGTTTGCAGCAGAGCGGCTAATAAATGACACCCTCTGGAAAGCTGTCCTGGCAGCCGGCAGCACACGGCATCCGCTCCCTCCGGCTGAGCCCTCGGACTGCTTCCAGTGCCACAAAAACAAAGAGCGCTGGTGGAGCGGGGCGAGGCTCCAGCGAGCAAGCTCAGGAGGGATTTTTCAATCGCAGCTTAGCCATATTTTCTGTTTTCTTTCTCAAACTTAACCTTCTCTGAGGACCGTTTCTATGAACAGTCTCAAATTTCAGCCGCTTCTGATGAAGGCCTTTGCAAAAAAAAGCGTTGCTAGAAATGTCTGACAAGGGAAAAGTGACTTTTTTTTCCCCCCCCCCACTACTATACAGTTACTAAAAACATATGGTGGAAGAGATTCTGCGCAAACCTGGAGTGTGGTCTGTTTTCCACAAAGACGAGGGAGGAAAAGTTGCAGCCCCAACCATGGGATTGATAAAAGAAGGAGCAATGAAGGAAACTATTTTCAAAAGAGAAACTCTGTCAGCCAATGCAGTAAAGAGTAACTCCATGCACAAAATTACATGTAGACAGAATCAACCCTGCTCTCAGGATTTGTGGGTGTAAGCTGTATACAGAGTGTTTGGTGAAGCCTAATTCATGTTCAAAAGAAAATTAAACCAAAGAATAAGTTTTTAAAAGGAGCCTTTGAAGCAAAAAAGCAATGATGTGTGAAAGACAGAACCAGAAGAGTTTATTTAAACACACAGCACAGAAAACAGAGAAAACAGAAATTAGGAAATTAGAAGAACAGTCAAGAAGGCACCCAGCAGCCTTTTCCTGTAACTAAAAGTTCCTATATCTATGAATATTTTATCCAGATTCAACTATCTTTTTCAAGTCCTTCCTATCAAAATTCCAGACATTTTCTTCCATAAAATCAGAAAAGTGATTCAGAATGTATTGGTAGAAGATATACAATTAGTTGTGTGTGCATGTTACAAAGGATCTGGGAACCTTACACCCTTTAGATCTGCTTATTTAACTATTTAGCAGCACAATTTAAAATTTGCATATGCCTGGTGTGATGCCAAATCAGAAGAATAAAGCAGGAATATCTCTGTCCTATGAATTTCAAGCTCAGGGTTTCTTAACTTAGTCCTCAAATGTGAACTGTGTTCCCTTCCTAAAATTACTGTGTAGCCCATGAACTAGTTAGAAAAGTACACTTAGGACTTTAAAAAAGTCTGCTTCCCCCCCGCTTAAACTTCCTATCAGGAGTAAATAGTTTTGTGAACATGCTCAGAAACTGGATATTTCATGCTGGTTTCAAAAGAGGAATTTCTTCATTTAGAAAACCCAAGCCTAAAAATAAGTGTCTGAAACTGAAAAAAAAAAAGTTAAGTTATAAACGCCAGTTCCTCATGGCACTGCAGCGCTCAGCGATGAGCAAAGTCTGGCCCATCCTCTTACAACAGTTCTCTCATCTTGAAGAAGTTCCAAAATAACCTCTGTGATAAAATCAGTCCATGCAAGTACAGAGCCTTCCTGTAAATGTCTCCCAGCTCCGTGTGTTGCTTTGTTCTGGGATAGCTGAGATTTTACGGATGCATGGATGCACCCAGCCATCCCAGTGAGTAAAAGGTGGGAATGCTCATCCTCCTGACTAACCAAGGCATGGGCAAGCCCTCAGCAGAGCTGAGAGCTTGCCCAGTCTCTGTGAGATACTCATTTTATTATGGCAGGATAAATAAAACAGGAATAGCAAGGCAGAGTGGGGAAGAGCGGCAGAGGGAAGGCAGCCAGAGATATTCCAGAGTTTACACTGTTGTATTTTTATGTATTGTGCCCTGAAACTCAAACTTCTGGGCAGAAGTGATGGTGCCATGTAACCCCAACTCCAGCCTACGTGTGTGGGTGTGACTGCGTCCCTGAAGTCCCCCTTCATCTCACACCCCAGAAATCTAACCCAGAGAAAAGAAGAATGTCTTTCTTGCTAGATATGCAGTTTGGTCCAAATTGAGGGAGGAAGCTGAAGAAAAATAGTCGGTTTAGGTGCCACAGCTCAGTTAATAGGGGCTGAGTCCATCAGTCATGACAGACAAGCCTGCAATAAATTATGACTGTCTTGTGCTCCCCCACTAGGCAAAATCCTTTCCTGGTTTTTCGCCACTCTTCACTCAAGAGCAATACCCAGGACATATTCCAGGACAATTTGCTCTGTGCTGCTGCGACTGAGAAGCAAGGACACTGGAGGGGTGAATGCACCAAATATCTGACTTTGCAGCTTTCTCAGCCTTACACAGGTACCATAATCCGAGCAGAAACTCTTCCCGTACCTGCCCAAACACCTATGGACTGCTCCTGCGTGATCTGGGAGAGGGCTCATCCTTTACCCCTGCACATCCTTTACTCACTGCCACATCCAGGATCACTAATTGCGATCAGGACTAATTCTGAGCAAAATTAATTTTGATCAGGACTGTACCCAAGGCTGCCACCCTGCAGATCTCCATTTTGCTGAGCTCTGTTAAAGCAAAGAACAAAGAGAGAGAGAGCCCTTGCCTCAAAGAGCTCACGATTTACTAGGCCTACCAGGAGAGCAGGACATGCACAGCACCTAAGTCTCCTGCCAAGTGTAAATCTTCAGAGCTCTGGCTCCAAAAGGCCATAAATAAAAATGGGGGAAAAAAAGTATAAGGTAATTCTGTCCGCTCTGTTTCATTCCAAACCTTTGAAGGAAAGAATATATTAAATGCACCTAAGTCCTTTAATAAATACGTAAACTACAGAAGGATATGATTTAGAGTTTAAAATATGATTTTACGATTTAAAATACCACCTCAGCTCTTGCTACAGTGTCAATAATGCAACGTGATAAGGAATGTAGTGTACTGGGCCCCTGTTCTAGGCATAGGTAATGGAACACATCTAAAAAGTGCCCCAAACTAATGCTGAATGTGAAGAACAGCAAAGGGAATAATTGCTGGCTGAGTATTTATGTGCTCAAGACAGACCGGATCGAAACTCCCGGCTCAATTAAGTATTTCCTTTTTTACAGAGTGCCCCAAACTAATGCTCACTTGGGGCTCAGCTTCTTTAAAGAATCCAGAAAAGGCTCCATCCTGTGAGCATCATCAGCCTTTGGGGCACACACAGGCTTGGAAAGGATAAGCCTTTACAAATATTTTCTAATTGATTCAACCATGATCCTGAAGATGGAATTTTATTTCCCTTTTTTCTTTTTTTTCTTTTTGTGGTTAATTTCTTTATTTATTATGCACTTGAGGAGACTTCACTGTCCAACTATTTTATTATTTGCTATGCAAAAAAATATATTTGTGAATGGCTCCATTATTTCGGCAGTTAGCCTTCTGGTGCACAGAAAGTTTCCCTTCTGAACAGGCACTCATTCATTCTGCTGCACCATTGTACATTTTATGGCTTGCCATATCAAAAAAAAAAAAATCTTTTATATTTCTTTCAGTGCTCCTATTATTGTAATAATTTAAAAAGTGGCTTCCACCGCATTTACATCATATCACTTGGATAAAGGACTGCTACCCACAATAAATCTAGTTATTTTCCAAAGTAGATTGCTCATTAAATACTGTATATAAAAGAGCCCTCTGAGATTCAGGATAATCCACACAGTGTTTTTTAGATATCTCTTTCTACTTAAATAAATAACTGTAATCACGGATGTAAACCAAGTACTGTGCTTATAAGGTTGAATTAATAAAAACTGAACTTTCTATAAGCCTCAGCTACAGAACATTATGCTGGTGAAGAATTTCAGGTGCAAATAATCACAGATTACTACACACCAGGGAATTCACCAGTGGTCATGAATACCCTCAATCTACTTCAGCGAGGTAAGCAATACATTCTCTAATATGATATAGCCCAGGCTCTGTTATTGTGTTTTAGAAGTTTTCACTGAACTTAAAGATTTCTTTCTGTTCTACCCGTAAAGCAACCATTTCTTCAGCTTGTGCATTTACAGGATGGAGAATGCATCACATGATCTTAAAATGTTTCTGTCTCTCCTCTAATTTTGAATTAGAGCTACAGAACTCATCAAATGCCTTTAAAAACAGTTCAAGAGGGAAGGAAAATAAATATATATGGTGTCTCTGCATCTTCCCCAGTGTGGCTGACTCAGTCTAGCTGCTGCTAAAAAATACAGATCCTAATTTAACTCTGAAAAAGTGGGGGTTTGCATCTTAATTAAAATAGTTTCTCCCAGTGATAACTATGCAGTGACTCCCAGAATTTACTTAAGCTCCTCTAAACTGTAATGGTTATTTAAAATGTGGAGTGCTGTGTTACAGATCAGATCTGCAGCTAGATCTGGAATAATTCCATTAAAACCAGTGGAACTACAGAGATTTCTATCAGTTGTGGTATCACTATAAAACTCTTGTAAATAAAGCTGGTGTTGTTAATGCTGTCACTAGCGAAGCAAATTCCATAACCCACAGATAACCTAGGCAAGCTGCAGCTGAACTGTACAAATCATCCCTTAACTTGTACTTAAAACTGAATTTAGTCACAGTCATCCAGACTCCATAGAGAGTTGAATCATTACCTGAGTACAGGACATCAAATATTTTCTAAATAAAAAAGGACACAACTCTTAAGATTACTAGAATCATTAAAAGCCAGGAAGTGTCTGATAAAGAATGGCAGGAAACTTGTTTCTGAAATTGTGCCTGAGGACAGGGATACAATCTGTCCCTGGAAACCTCTGTAAATCACAGATACTTTCTTTTTTCCCTTTTCCCTTGCTTTCTTCTTCTCCTTTTCCCCTTTCCCTGCCCTTCACTTCTGAAGATCACCCAGTCCAACTGGATTGCTCAGGACGCAAGATCTGGAGCCATGTTGAATAACACGGAAAAGAGAATGGCCTAATCCATTTCCCACAAGTTAAATTCGGACAGTGAAACAGAAAGCAGTCTCTTATCTCCAGTTACAACTTCAGTTGGAAATCTGCAAGCCCAAAGTCAATCCTGAGCAACTCTGGTCAGGCGTAGCCAGGTTATCCCAGGAGTTGTACAGGAGTGAGGATGAAGGTTAAAATGGTTCCTTGTAAGGAGGGGATAGGAGACCTAGGCATTGTCACGGACACAGAAAATTCCTGGGATTAAAACGTTTTCTGGGTGAAGTTCACCCCAAACCGGACTCTCAGGCAAAGACTTACATCACTCAGGACCTGGAGCAGGACTCAGAACTGCTCAGCCTTTGTGCTGATAGCCAAAGAAGAGGAGAAGGCAATCAAGAGAGAGGGAAACACTCAGCAAATGACACTGAAAAGGATGGATGAAAACACATCTCCTGATTTGGCTCCACTCCACAGCTATACAAAGGACTACACTGTCTGGCAGCATTTATATTTTTTTAACGTTCAAAAATACGCACTTAGAATAATTTTGCTTGGTGGCAAATATTGAAGAGCACCTGTAAGCTCCCACATAGTGCCTTACTGGAGGAACAGGTGTGACACTCCAAGTCCTACAGGATCACCTCTCTGAACACAGAGTTGGTTAAGGGCACGATTTTGGGGAACACAATAATTCCTTTAGGTCCTTTAAAACTGAGGGTTGAACGTCAGTACTGTAGTACCCATCTGCTGACCTCGTAGTACAGCACTTTATTGATGAGGAACAGAAAACCTGTTTGGAAAGCTTAATGCTGCTGTTACTCTGTGTTTTTTCCACTCTAATTTTGCTTAGCAGTTAACTGAAATCCCCATATTGCTTTCCTCATTCAAACCAAAACCTCTCAGCACTAAGAAAACCACAGACACTGTAATAAGCCGTGACTCATCGGACATCACCCGAGCAGGAATTACACATTTTACTGTAAGGGTATCTAGGCCATCTCTACATCTAACATTTTATCGAGAATAAGGCCAAAACATATCACTTTCAGTATAGCAGGGAAAAGGAAGTTTTTGTGGTTAAAGCAAAGGCCAATGAGTCAGATGATGTGGGTTCTGTTTCCAGGCCTCACGCAGACTTCCTATGCGACTTCAGCTGAATCTCTTCACTGCTCTATTCCTCGCTTTTCACATCTGTAGGAAGGATGTCAGGATGTCACATCCATTCATCTTGGTTTCTCAAATTTTTTGAGACATCTGGGTGGGACATGCAAAGTGTTATGATAACTACCATGCATCTGTTTTTCTCCTGTGAACAGAACCATTATCTGCTTCTGGATGGAGAAGAAAGTAGAAAGGCCAGCCTCAGGCAAAAAAACAAAACAAAACAAAAAAGAAGATCTGTTCTAGAGGATTGGCTCATCTCTGATTTGACCAGCACAATCACAAGTAAAATAATTCAAAGGATGCAGTGCACAGAGATTTGGAGGAGCAAACACTGACAGACCCCTGAAATCCCTTGACCTTACTCTAGATTATTGCACTGTGCTGCATCAGATGCAGCAGCCTTTTTTTTTTTTTAAATTTATAATTCATAAGCATATAATTAAATTTTGCACATTCAGTTTGAGGAAGCACAATAGCTAAACCACTAACCCTTAAGCAGAGTCTAGCAGTGGCATTTGGAGAGTCAGCCACACTCTCTCACCTATGCTGGCAAACACATTACTCTGGCTGTGAAGGAAACCACAATGTGGGAAGGAAAGCCTACAAAAGAATGAAAACAGAAAGTGTCTAAGGCCTTGGCAGAAGGACACTAAATAAAATAGAGAGTGGTGACTCATTCTGGCAGTGAATCCACCTCAACCCCTTCAAAGGCTTTGGCAAGAGTCCTCGGAGGAGACCCCAGGCTTTTGCCAAGCCACAAAACACCACAATTATTATCGCAGCAGTCATCAACAAAACAGATTTTGTAAACTGACTTGTTGGCACATAGATTAAAGAAGCTATAAAAAGGAATAACAGCTGTTTGGGTTGCCCTATGCAGAAAGTTACTATATAAAAAGTACTTTTACACATATCATATATACGTACACACAGACACACACAGATGCACATGATGTGTACATGAAGAATATACAAACAAGCAGAAGTGCCAAAAGCTGCTGAAGGATTTCACTGCTGTTCGTGGGAGATAAATTTGCAGGTCTGAGAAGTTGTAAACTGAAGACCTGATCCTCTTCTCAGTCCTACTGCTGTCACAATATTCACTGCAGTGTTCCGTTAGTTTCAGTAGAGTTGTTGCCATTATACAAGAGTATAACCACCTCAGAATCTAGAACTAATAATGGCTACTTAAAGAACAGTACCACAGACCTAATTCCCTTCCTAAATCAAAAGAAAATTTACTGATGCATAAATCAAAAGACAATCTTTACATGCAGGAGCCACGCTAATATGCAGGAGAAAATGGCCCAGAGATAATTTAGGATAAGCTACAAGTGTTCTAACGGCTCACAAATTTTTCACGTTGAAAGGTTATGTTCAGTTTTTAAACTATGTTTGAATATTTATGTAAATAAACAGATTGTCAACTTCTGTAATTGAAAATTAGGTTTGCAGCAGATGATGAGGTTTTGTCTACCTAGATCTCAAACACAAAGGCAAGAACGAATGCCTAAATTCGATTTTAAAAGTGGTGATGCTCATTATGCTGGTGGGCATGCTGTACCTAGGTTTAGTATCTCCTAAACACTGCACTTTTTTATTTAAAGCAGATGAAACATTACCCTTTGAATTAACAGGTTTTCATTAAAGGAGCAGAAAGAGAGATGAAGTTGAGAGCATGACACCAGTATCCTGTTCCAATATTTCTTTAAAAGTCGTCACTAATATTTTTAAACACTAAAGAGGGTTCACTTTGAGTTTTTTACATCTTTTTTTTATTATTATTACACTGATAAGTAAGACTTGGCTTGATTTTTTTTCCCTTGAACTTGAAGTGTTCTAAATTTTGGTCATGTATACTGTTAAAATATCATGAAAAATATTTCAGAGAATCTGGTATATAACTCAATAAATGCATCTGGTTCAATTAAACTCCATGTGCCCTGACCAGTATCCAGTACTTTTTTCAGAGGCCGTGTGTCTTAATCTCATCTTTTCACCACAGAATCAAGAGTTCAAATTACATCATTAAAAATAATACCCTGGTCTAAGGAAGTACGATGGAAATACAGGCTGCCAATGAAAGAGGGCGAATCCGAACTGAAGGGATGTTTATAACCTCTATGAAGACATAAAAGAATAAGTTATGGGAGAAATGTGGATATAAACAGCAAACATTGCTGCAAAAGACATCTGCATCCATATGAATTTCCTCAAGCAAATGGATAAAGGCAAAGTAGATTTCAGGGTCCTGTCGTTCCTGCAGGAGAAATGATGCGGCCCGTTGAACCAGCACTAGTAGAGGATGTGCAATAGCAGAGAGGAAGAATTTGGATTCAGGTGTGGATCCTGTTGCTGGGTTAGTACCTCCCAAACGCCAAGGGGAGGGAAGCTGTCGCATCACCTGGGATGACAATACTTCATTTTCCACTGTTGAGTTAAACAGGGAAAATATACCAAGGAAATTTGAGAGAACTCCTAATAGACAAAAGTTGACACATGGGCTGAGAGTCAGACTATGAGAAAGGGAGTTTTTACTAATATAATCCACCTGAATGTAGGTATGTGCATGGGAAAAAAAGCCTCTATCTACCATTCTGTTTCTGTAACTACAAGTATTTTCCAGCTGCATAGATTTAACATTTTCAAAATTACTTGTCCTGAGACAATCTGTATAATTTCAAGCGCAATCCAAAAAGTAGCTGGGACTGTATTTACTGCTTGTATGCACAGGCAAGCATTTAGCATGAGNCAGCACTTTAGACAAGCAGCTCAAAAGGAAAGTCTGGAGCCTTGGTCAAAGCTGCTCTCTGCTGACTTCTTTCCAAATATCCTACCTTCCATACTGGGTTTTTTAAACTTTCNTTTAGCCAAGGAAGGAAAACGCTGATGTTATTTTACACCGGCTATTTCACCTCACGTCCTCCCCTCGGCAGCTTTCTGCCAAGTGCTGTGAAACAAGAACACAGTAACTACTTGAATCTCTGGATGACACTATAAATCGTAGTGCCAAGAGGCCGGTGCCAAGTCCGGCATCTTCCTCACTTTGGGAAGGAAAACAAAACACACACACGCACACGTGCACAATTAAAAAAAAAAAAAANAACACAAAGGCAAGAACGAATGCCTAAATTCGATTTTAAAAGTGGTGATGCTCATTATGCTGGTGGGCATGCTGTACCTAGGTTTAGTATCTCCTAAACACTGCACTTTTTTATTTAAAGCAGATGAAACATTACCCTTTGAATTAACAGGTTTTCATTAAAGGAGCAGAAAGAGAGATGAAGTTGAGAGCATGACACCAGTATCCTGTTCCAATATTTCTTTAAAAGTCGTCACTAATATTTTTAAACACTAAAGAGGGTTCACTTTGAGTTTTTTACATCTTTTTTTTATTATTATTACACTGATAAGTAAGACTTGGCTTGATTTTTTTTCCCTTGAACTTGAAGTGTTCTAAATTTTGGTCATGTATACTGTTAAAATATCATGAAAAATATTTCAGAGAATCTGGTATATAACTCAATAAATGCATCTGGTTCAATTAAACTCCATGTGCCCTGACCAGTATCCAGTACTTTTTTCAGAGGCCGTGTGTCTTAATCTCATCTTTTCACCACAGAATCAAGAGTTCAAATTACATCATTAAAAATAATACCCTGGTCTAAGGAAGTACGATGGAAATACAGGCTGCCAATGAAAGAGGGCGAATCCGAACTGAAGGGATGTTTATAACCTCTATGAAGACATAAAAGAATAAGTTATGGGAGAAATGTGGATATAAACAGCAAACATTGCTGCAAAAGACATCTGCATCCATATGAATTTCCTCAAGCAAATGGATAAAGGCAAAGTAGATTTCAGGGTCCTGTCGTTCCTGCAGGAGAAATGATGCGGCCCGTTGAACCAGCACTAGTAGAGGATGTGCAATAGCAGAGAGGAAGAATTTGGATTCAGGTGTGGATCCTGTTGCTGGGTTAGTACCTCCCAAACGCCAAGGGGAGGGAAGCTGTCGCATCACCTGGGATGACAATACTTCATTTTCCACTGTTGAGTTAAACAGGGAAAATATACCAAGGAAATTTGAGAGAACTCCTAATAGACAAAAGTTGACACATGGGCTGAGAGTCAGACTATGAGAAAGGGAGTTTTTACTAATATAATCCACCTGAATGTAGGTATGTGCATGGGAAAAAAAGCCTCTATCTACCATTCTGTTTCTGTAACTACAAGTATTTTCCAGCTGCATAGATTTAACATTTTCAAAATTACTTGTCCTGAGACAATCTGTATAATTTCAAGCGCAATCCAAAAAGTAGCTGGGACTGTATTTACTGCTTGTATGCACAGGCAAGCATTTAGCATGAGATGGTCAGCATATAAATACAAATCCATACATTTAAAGTTCTTAGCTTAAACTATTTGCCTTTTAGGCTTATCCTTTGCCTTTTTCCTTTCTTTTTTAGGGCCACCTTGGACTACATAATGCATTTCACAGGCACCAAATGAGCTCACACCCCAGCAGAAGCAGTGAGTTTCACCTATCCAAGTATTTAAAAAGCTTGCAAGCACACACTGTCTCCTTTGCAGCCCGGAGATCCCTGTTGAGTCTATGCCAAGTCCCTGAAAAGTTGGACACTGCATCCGGTATTTACACTAAGCTAAAATTCTAATCAGCACTAACAGCAGTGTGTTTTAATTCACCCTTATGATTTTATTTCAATCTGCTAAGTAGCACAACTGCCAGAAAGAAACTGCTATAAACTCCAGTAAACAAATGCAGGGGGGGAAAAAAACTATATATATGTAAANAAATTGTGAGGAGTTGGTCACCATTTTGGACCTGTTCAGTGCAGTCAGACCTTGGCAGCCATCTTACAGCTTGGCAACCATTTTGAGAATGTGCCTGGCAAGCTCTCAGAGCTCGCCGACACTGTTTCAACACGGCGCTGGTTAAATATAGTCCAAATTAAACAATACCGTGTAATATCAGGTAAACTCGCCCCTCAGAAATCCACCCCGCAGGTGTTTGTAAGTACATCTTTCAAGAGAGACGGACACTGCGCTTTCCATGGGGCCGCCTGGGCACCTTAACCCTTTCCAGGGCGCCGCGCTGGCAAAGCCCCACCAAGGCACCCGTGAGGGGGTCCTGATGATGGGAACACCGTGCAACTGGGACCCTACGGATGTTGGGACACAAAAGACGTGTTGCCTTTCATCACTGTTTTAACGAGGCCCCAGGAACCCCACTGGGAGCCAAGGCCCCTCCAAAGGAGGAAATGGGATGACAAGGGGGACTGTACATAACGACACGTAAACCCGCAGCTGTCGTGCGAGAAAAAAACTACTTTCGCAGCTTTAATTTCCTGACGAACTTTTCCGTGTGCTCCTCTGCCAGAGACAAAAGGAAAAGTTTGAGGAGAAAAAAAAGTCATCCCTGCGGCCAGACATCTTAGGGAAGGCTGGTTTATTGAGAGAACCCGATGGCGGGGCGAGCTGTAAACAAACACTTCCCTTCTTCTCCCCACCCTGCGAGATTGGCGAGTTTTTGGACCAAACGCCCTTCACTCTGACAGTGCCAAAATCCCAAGGAGGACTTTGTGCCAGATGAAGAAAGGCATGGTTGTCAGAAACAGCTCCGGGCCAGGAGTAGGAAAAGCGCCGTGAGGAGCCGAGAGAAGCACCTCTGTACCACTCCTCGGGGCCAGGGGGTACAGCAAGGTATTCCGGCCATATTTCTCCCAGTATTTTAAACAATCCCTTTGCTGAAGAAGTTCATTTTTCATATTTAATGTAGTGTAAACACATTTAATAACTTGAGGAGGAATGCGGGGTGAGTGTTTTTACAGAAAAAACAGTGCTATCTCCAGGACTGCTGCACAAAAGTTTAGTCTACATGAGGCTCTAACGCTGTCAGCCTAGTTGAATAAAATTTAAAAAGGTAACATATGGGTAAAACTCAACACTTGGAAAGCGGAGTGTGCAAAAAGGCAAATATTTGAAGGTACTAAAGAGTATCCGAGTATTAAAATGACATTTTGGGGAAGTATTTAATATCTGAAGACAAATGTCTATGGGAAATGCTTACTACACACATTATATTCTGCTTCTTATCTTGAAATAATTTAGAGTGGAACAGAAAAGATCAAGTTTATGCTCTATTAGCATAAAGTTTAAACTATAAGGGGTTTTTGACCTTGAAGTCTGAATTAAATGATGTCTGGGATTTTTATTCTCCCTTTTTTTTTTGCCCTTTTGAAATTTTAATTTGGGGGGGAAAAAATTAAAAGCCAACTAATTAAGTGTAATTTCATAGTGAATGAAATAAATTAATTAAACCATAATTGAAATGACAATATTAAATATGAAAATATTATGCTGGAGTAGATCAGAATAAAGTCTTGACACTGCTGGGTATCTTTTATATTGAAGGACAGTATCTGCAGCTGCATGACGTCAGCTGTGCAGGAATAGTTGGGAATCCATTGATAAATTGCTCCATCGATTCTGTTCTGCTTCACTTACCATAATTATAGCACAGTAATGGATGACATGAGTGATATATTTTTACTTTAGAGAAAAGCCAAGAGTTTGCCTGTTTCTTTATGAGATTAGACCAAATCCTTTCAATTAATACAGCATGATTGATATCTAAAAGTGTACTGGGGTAAGATACTCGCTTCATGTGCACATCTTTAAATATTATTGGTTAAATATTGAGATAGAATTCAAAGAGCAGTTTCAGTGCCTTAAATAACAGTGTCATTTTGGTAATATGAAAGATGCATCATCACAATTTTCAAAGACTTTTCTAGGTCCACTTCAAACATTTTGATTTTCTGAGATCTAAAAATCATGTTTGCAATTAATATCTGTGTAAGGCAGGACAGCTTAAGCATTTTCCTCAGATTCTATGGACACCCTCACTGAAAGGTTTGCCAAGGCTACCAACAGACATGTTGGGAGAAAGGCTGGGAGGACTGGATTGTGCTTTTCAAATATGTATGGTCCAGGCTTAGCCTTCAGCTGCTCTCTACTGAAGCCAATTGATGAAGCCCATGTGTAGACCCAAGGACAGAACTTTGTGAATAAAGAGTGAGTAGAAGATGAATTTAAGTGATGTCTTATTGTTGAAGAGGAAGTGCTACATGGTGAACATCCATCTACTCCTTCTCCAAATTTGCAGCAGAAGAATGACTGCAGCAATCTTCCCCACCAATGACATGTTCTTCAGGAATAAAGAACCACGTCACTCAAGAAGCAAGAGGGCAAATGGATTCTCGCAGAGGAGATTTGACAAAAGATGAGAGCAGGTGAGGCAGAAAGACACCAAACCACTGTCACAAAAGAAAAATCCATATTACAGAGATGCACAGGAGATGACTCTTGCACTAATGCTTGTAAGACTCAACAAATGCAGAAAAGACCTGCACATTGCTCACAAGTCAAGCTTCCCTGCCACAACTCAAGCTTCCCTCATGGATTCAGGTCCTTCACGTCAACAGAGAAAACATATGTTGTAAAATACCATTTATGCAATATTCTTATCATCTTAGCTGTTCTGGTTATGGAAGGTCTGACAAAAGAACCCAGATGGGAGCTTTTTAATCCATAAAAACTTTCCCTTGCCACTGTACCCTCTTGCTAAGTAATTTCTACTTAGCAGTGAGAAAAGAAACCCAATGCTCGTGGAGTTTTGAATGATGCCAAAAGTATCTTTGGGAAAAAAATGATGTTACCTGCATATAGCCCTATCTCACACAGCATTTTTTCAGCATATAGTTCAAAAAACACCATAATCAATTCCTCTAAACATTTTAACCTGTCCCCTCCCCCCAAGCAGTGAGCATCTAAGATCGATCTGTACTTCTAACTGTTGAATTCATCCCTTTCTCATGTTACAAAGGCTGTCACTGGAAATAAAGTGTAACTTGGGATGGCAGTGGCAGCTATCAAACCTCCTGACACATTAGAGCGTCTGAAACCCAGACACCCAAGGTTTACATCAGAAAACTCCAGCGTGTAGCGAACAACTCAAAACCAACTATCGACCTTCCTATTGATTTCTGGTGGGGAAACCAAGACGGGAAAAGCACCAGAAGAGATAGGATTTCTTTTCCTCTCCTCATTGCTAACTTAGTGGCTGCCAAACTCAGGTCTTCTCAGGCTTAAGCCATCAGAGGTTTGTGTTGCAGCTAGCCAGGATGTCTGCCTAAGATAATTCAAGCTGAAAGCAGACAGTGTGCAGTGGGAGCTGATTAGCCACTGACTTCCAACGTGACCTGTCTCAGTCCCAAAAGAAGCTTCTTGACAGTAAGATATGGAGGCTACGGCACAGCTGAAAAAAAAAAAAAATCGTTATCTTTTCAAATGGTACTTGAGGACATCTGACTTTTATAGTTGGGCAATTTAGAGAGGTGCTTCTTGCAACTGGCAAGTCCAAAACTCGTCCCCTAAAATATGTGATCGTATACTGCAACAACAGGTTCAAAAGAAATTATTTTCANTTAAATAAACCTTATAACAATTCACACGATGGAAAGAAGGTGTTAAAAAGGCCATATATCTTTCATCTCATTTTCTTCATCAACGCAATCAGTCTGCTGTGTGTTTCAGTAACTTTGCTGAAAGTATTCTAGATTTGCATGCATTTAGCTGATGGCACTTTTGACCTTCCATGGAGACTGGGAAAATAATAACTATAGGTGTGATTTTGATGATTCATAATTTAAAAGGAAATATCTCATGTTTGCTGCAGATCATCTGTTCCACTCATTATACTCATCTCCTAGCTAGTATTTTCATGTTTAATTTGGAGATTGCATGGCCACCGTTCAAAATGAAAGCCTGGGTCTGAATCCCATGGATTTTTGCAGCTGAATTTCAGCCACAGGAACACCCTTTTCCAATTATGAAGTGTATGGTTAGGGTGTAAATCCTAGTGCATATTTTATGCTGAAAGTCACAATGTTAGCAAAGCACTCAAGAAACCTCTGAAAATCTTCTGTAAAAACCTGATGAATTTGTTGTCAAAAATCAGAAACATTTTCTGCCTTTAAAACCAGGACTGTGCTACGATCTCAAGAGTTAGACTATCATCTGTTATTTTTAATTTGTTATGTTAATGGACTGCAAGGTCTAAAATATCTGACATATCTGAACTCTTCTGCTGCTCCCTTTTGTAAAGCTCCAGCATTTTTTACACAGCTCTGCAGGAACAGACCGTAACGTCTGGAATGTTTTGATCTTATCTTAAGTTTTTAATAACTTTCTTATTTTATGTGCCACATATTTCACATGTTTTATTGCAAAAAAAATCACTTTGCGGCCGTTTACCCACTTTAGAGGGTTCTGCTCATCTCCAGGTCCCTGAAGGACAAAAACGGAGGTGCCAGCTCCCCGCAGCAGCTGTCCTGCCCCAAGCGGGCGCTGCCCAAGTGCGAGGCACCCCCATCTTCCTCCCTGGAGGAAGAGGTGGCTGAGCTATGGGGCCGCGGCCAGGACACCCGGGAGGCAGCTGCTCGCTGGGCAGCCCCACAGACACTTCACAGCTGCTTTCTTCACGGCATTCCCAAGAAAGTGATGTGACTCTCCGCAGGCGATGAGTCCCCCTTCTGCAGTACCGGGATCAAGTTGCACGGCACTGGAACAGCCAGGCTGAATCGAGTCCTCGGGACTCTCCTCTTTCACAGCAAGCGGAAAAATATGAGCACGTACATTCATAAAGCTGCAGCAAACTATTATGTAAATGCTACATGTTGGAGCGAGTATTTTAGTTTTATGGGGGGACAGCAGGAATAAGCTTATAAATCTAAGGCCCGGGGTCAATGCTTAAGCAGAGATTACCTCTAAGCTTTACTTACACATTCTATTTTGGCCCAACAATTTGCAATGTGTTTCTGGAAAAGAGAACAGTCCCTGCTCATTCCTGCTGGGACAGGCACACGTGGTTAA
Source organism: Donacobius atricapilla (assembly GCA_013397315.1). Taxonomy (NCBI): domain Eukaryota; kingdom Metazoa; phylum Chordata; class Aves; order Passeriformes; family Mimidae; genus Donacobius; species Donacobius atricapilla. The sequence continues at coordinate 414,467 of WBMY01015705.1, forward strand.
GATGCATCTTCCTGAGATGTCTGGGGTGGCACCTAAGAAGGGCTGGCAAATTCCTGTCGGGGCAGTAAAGACGGCAATCTGACTTGAGCCGCGGCGGGGATAAAGTAAATCTGCTCGGCTTCAGGCCGGCACTTTTTCTGGCTCGTGACACCGGCTTTCCTGCAGCCTCCCCGCTATCGCACAGCTCGTCATGACCCTCACCCTGACAGCTTCGTCTCCAGCCAAGATCCCTGGCGGCTCCTTCCAAAACAAACCAAGACAAAGTTGCTCTGGAGCGATGTTTTTCCTGAGCCGAGCACGACGCGACTCCACTTCCACCCACGCAGTAACCCATCCACACGCCCAGCAGCCTGTGACCAAAGCACACAAAAATGAACGTGCCGAGCCCTCCGGTTGCCAAAAGGGAGGCCAAAAGCTTAGATCAAGAGAGAAAAGTTGTGCAGGAATTACAAAGAGGTCTCAATACAATTGGCAAACTGCATCTGCACACCTGCACACTTCCCTTTTCTTAAAGACATGAGTTACAGGAGCTGCTGTATGAAATGGGGCCCGTACGCTTCCACTGGCATCACCAAGCTCACAAAATAAGGTTGTAAAATAAGAATAACCTTTTTACAGCACAATGTTACTTGAGGAATGAGACTCTCGATACACAGAAGGTATCAGAAGGGATCATCAAAACATTACGATAGATACTAAAATGGAATTCCTGTTAAGATGTTAACTTACATTTATACATAAAGCAGCCTATTTAAAGCATGCTTGTTAAAATTCACAGTTGTTTCACTGACAGGCATTCAGAGAGCATCGTAATGAAGTTACATGGTGAAAAAGCAACTATTTTAAATAATCCTAAATGCATTATTTACTAGAAGTTAACAGTAGAGATTGAGAAGCAGCTCACGTGGATTGCTGGATTTTGTGCTCTAGTGGTAAAGAAGGATATGACAGCATGTTTGGGGAGAGGAATAGGAATGTTTGAGGCCTCCAGCTGCAGAGTTTCAGGGCTGAGTTACTGAGCACAGGCCAGAGATTACCGTAACTTGGTTAACCCAAAAACCCGCCGGAGGGAGACTGCCATCCTGCCTGGCAGAACTCACTGGGACGCACTCTCTTGAGTCTTTCACGAAGAAGAAACAGCTCCCAGTGATAAGCATTATGCTAAACCCCCTTTTTAGCACTTCAGAAAGTAGGATTTCTGACTCTGCAAACTCCAGACCATTTCCTAGAAGGAAAGACAGTAAAAAGCCTATATTTGGAAACCATTCCTCCGCATACCCCTGTAAAAAGAAGGGGGGATGCAGCCATAAAAAGGAGGGTCGATAAATTTATCTGCTCTCTTTCCTCCTCCTTGGACTGAGAGGCACACGAGAGAAAAGGGAGCGGGATCAAGTCCAAAGAACTATCCTCTTTAAGGATACACTACGTGGTATCATCAGCGAGTCTCAGCCAATATTGGCTAACAGTCGCTGTCTGTTTGCCAAGCAGAAGTTTGCCATGTTAAACTGTCACTATAATGCCACCTTGAAGAGGCGTTATCATCACTCTTGCGATGATACACGGCAACCGTGAACGGAAACCGAGGCCGGAGCTCACACATCTGAGCAACAGACAATCCTGGTGCCATGGATAAGTAACCCAACAGACAGCCCTGCCTGCTTATCACGGCCACGATCCCGGAGCCCTCTCTGAATGGACACTGCAGTGAAAATTGTGCTGGTTTATGACTTTATAATACGCCAGTTACTGAATTTTATTAAAAATACTGAGAATACAGAAACCCATTTTACTGTTTCTCTAAATTTACTGCTTCCCTGCTTTCAATAGAGTATGGAAGCACAACAGGAAGCCACAAAATCTCTTGTGCATCTTACGGAATTATCTCAACATAAAACACTGACAGAAACTCATTCCCAAGGCCTCTTGCCTTAGGATCTTCACAGGTAAAGGACAGAGAGACAGCCAGCACAGAGGCCACAAGGCAGGGGCTCGATTTCCCCTTTAACTCGACTCGCCTTGGTATTGAATTAGGCATATAAAACCTGGGGAGAGGGGAGCATGACACCAGACAGAAGTGCTATATGCTGCTGCAGGCACAGCTCACCATATGGGAAACCACTTACACAGCGTAGCTGCACAGAGCAGCCAGCGCTGCTGCACAAACTCCTCGTTAACACGGCACAGTTATAACGTGAACTTACAGAACACAGAACCCGAAACTTGATTAGATACAGGGTGGGAACGTTTTTTATTTTTATTTAATAACGACTGTATAATATTGACCTTAATAATTGCAGGCTGGGAAAGCGGACTTCGCATTAACGGCACCGTATTGATTTTGCGAAAGTACAAAAGTACTTTTATGCCTTAGAAAGGTTCCAGTTACCACATCTGAATGACCTCGGGAGAACAGTGTCTTGGAGAACTGTATTCTTCATTCAGTAGTGCTCCTAAGTGTACCCCTAACTGCTGTACTCACAAGACCTAGTATTTAACAACCTGATAAAGCCTCCTCTGTCATGCCCTCAGCTCCCTTTGACTCAATACTTTGCAGAGCTGGAGTCAACTCTAATGGGCCAAGTGCAATTTAACTTATTAAAACAATTTATTCAATATGTAGTACATCAGTGAATTAATATATTATTCACCAATATGTTCCGAACTATTTAGCCAGCTGTATGAAATGTTTCTAATACACTAGCTGACATTTTTTTAATTACACAAATACTTTGGGTAGCAAATAACTGTTCGCTATTTGGCAAGACCTACAAATTATATACAGTTAATTATATTCAGGTTGGTATATGGGTTATAAATAACTGTGATAAAACTGATATCAATGATGACAGAATTTTAGTGGAAATTGACATTTTTCTATGCTGAAGTAACTGAGAGCTAGGAACAGAAATACTGCCTCCAGAAACACGACTGTAAATTAATAAATTGTGTGTGTGAACAAAATGACTTATTATTTTAACACACTACATGGTTTTGCCCTCCGTTCTTATTAATCTCATGTTTTGCCATAATTTATATTCTGTTTGAGAGCTGTTTTTCTTTCCTCTTTTTTGGAGTGTTGTTCAAGTTACAGGCTTTAAAAGTTTTTTGCAGGTAGGTCCTCTGCAGACTTACACTTGTCTGTGAATCCCAAACTTTAACTATCAGCTCTCCAACATGCAAATCTGTTTGAGCAGTCACATACTGCTAACTGGAGGCCAAGTATTAATCCAAGCCCTGGCACTGCTGGAGAACCAATGCACCCAAAAGAATCTGGACCGTGACAGGGCTGTCCCCAACACCCTGCAGTCATTCACATTCATTTAAAGGTTATCAGCTTTATAACAACCTAATATTTAAAGACAAAATACAAAGAAGTTGCAGAGCTTGTGCTGTTTTCCATTACAGTCCTAAACCACCCTGCGGAGTCAACCCTGGTTTGCCTCAGTGTAACCGTGTCAGAATTTGTTTCAGGCTGTGCCTTCTGCAAAGACAAACTCTACCATCTGCTTGGGGTTCAGCTACCCAGCTTCCTTTCCCGAGATTCCCTGAAGTAGCAACCTGAATATCACACCTGTTTATCACGACAACTCCCTTTAACAGATCCTTCTGTTCCCCTGTCCTGACTGTTAGATCTGTTAGCATCCTGCGGCAGGCACGGGGAACATGACCCCTTCCTGCACACGAGGGAAGAGGCTGAAATTTTTTAAGCCACGGTGATGTAGCCTGTCACCAGGTGTGGATTAGTTGTTCCAAGTCAGTGCATGTCACCGTGCTTTAAGGATGTGTGGAGGCGTGATGAAATCCAACACAACAACACAGATCCTCAACTTACCACATCCTTGTCTCAAACAGTCATGCCTGGAGGGACCAATTCCCATGTGATGGTATGTAGCAAAATACAAAAACAACAACAACAAAAAACCCCAACAGGATAAAACAAGACAAAAAAACCTAAAGGAAAATGGGTACCTTTTGTGAAAGAACTATTACTAAACGGAAAGTCAGTGGGGAAAAAAAGCAGGGGGGATGGAGGAAAGAAAAGAGAAAAAAAAGAGAGCACATTCTTCAGTAGGGGAAGTTTCTCCTGTAAATTGGCAGTGAATCAGTTACTAAATGACATGCCTAAAATCAGGTGGTGGATTATTGGAAATGAAATCTTTGTCCCAGGAAAGCCAACGGCAAAAATCCTATTGATTTCAATGGGACAGGGTTGTCTCTCTGGACTTAACAGTCAATCATGCAGAATTGGCAACAGCGTCTGAACATCCCTGTTTGTTATTAGACCACGGAAATCCGTATTAGTTTGCTTCATCTGCACTTGTGACCAGTGCACCAGCACTTTTTTTTTGGCATGGAGGTGCAAATAAGCAGAGTGGGTTCAATTTTTCAACCCAAGACACATGAATTAGAGCTTTGCTCTTTCTCCCAAGCATTTCAGAGTCCATTTTCCCCCTGAAAGGCATGGGCAGCCTCACCGCTAATGGGAGTGCTGTGTTTACAAGCAGAGGGGAACTAAGCCCTTAGTGTTTTTGCATATTTGCAATACATTATGTGGTTGGGATGGGAGGAAGGTTTGTTGGAAGAGGAAGATGGTGAGAAATGGTGGAAGAAAAAAAATACCTGGTCCTCAGAGGCTGGTATAACCGTGGAGTATACAGAGTCCTCATTTTTCTCAGTCCTTTTTCACAGAAAAGCTTTGTCAAGAAACAATCAAACTAAACTGCGGATACTTAATGTTATAAATATAATACCGTAGTATAATGCTCCCATTTAACAACTTTTCACGAACAACCTTTCAAAATTTAAGTGCTTGGAAATTCTTGGATGACAAAGCTGCTATTTACGACTAATCTTTTTATCTGAAGGCAAAACCGGGTCCAAATAAATAAAAAGACAATAAGAGAGTAACAATGTAAAAAGAATGCGGGTGTGCGCGATGCACACCCACGCCAAAAAACAATAAACAGACTTACAATGGCAAAGCATGTGATAGGAGAGATACCACTAATAATGGGGCCCAAAGCCCATCACTTAGATTAAATATTATATGGAAATAGCCACAGATTGATACAAGGCTGAGTAAACAAACGATACAAACTGTAGTGGGTGTATTTGTCCAGCTATGTATTAGTGCAATGCACAAAATGGGACCCAGTGAATGCTCAAAGTGAAAATTTGTGACCTGTTAGTATCCCCAAAATGCCCATAGAACATTATTCTCCGTTTTAACCTTAATTTTTATTCTCTGTCTCAATTTCTGCTCTGCTTCTCCCATCATAGCCCAAGTTACCTACGCTGACAGCCATAGCAGGCCAAGGTAGCACAGATGGGGCGGCTGCAGCTGCATCTCACCTGCCAGACTGCAAAGCCCACCGGGACACTTTCCCACTCCCTTTATGTCTGTCTTTGTGCATTTGCAACAGCGCCTTTCCCTGGGCCTTTATCGAACATGTCACCGATGCCGCGCGACTCCGGCTCCGAGGCTCTGCTAATAAGTCACAGCCCCTCAACGTGTTCGTTCACCGAGGAAACCCAAGACGGGCCTCCCCAAAAAAAGTACACCTTGAGCGCGTCAGCGTGGGCTCTGATTTAAAGCAATTCAATACGCCCGGCTCCCCAAGGCAGCACGCCTGTAGGGACAAAGAATACCTCAATGCAACTCAACAGCAAACCCTGCTGGATTAAATCGCAGGGCCGGTGGGCTCCACGTTTGATCTCGGGCTGCCTTTGTTGGGAGCGGGGAGGGTGCAGGTGGCGGTGCAGGAGCAGCCCGGCTTTCAAAGCGATGGGAACAATGTGCGACGAGCCGAGCGCGGCAAAACTTCCCTCGTAAAGTTGCTTGTTTCGGGCTTCATGGGAAACTTGGCAAAGTTTCCCTCGGGGCCCAAAATTTGTTGTTGTTTTTTTTTTTTTTTTTCTCTCAAAAGCCTTAACCTCCCTTCCTTTGTTTAACCTTCAATTTTATGCCTAAAAAAATAAAGAAGGGTGTCAGTTTTTCCATGCCCGGCTGTGAAAAAAGTCCTGCTGCCACCTGAGCGGGGGGATCGGACGGGAGGCGAGATGCCTGCGTGCTCTCGCTTACTTCCACGAATAATCCCACCTGCAAACGGAGAACTTGGGTTTCAAATATCAGCCCTCAGGTTCACGGATCTTTTGAAACGAAGCTGTGTCAGATTTATGGCTTCGGTGTGCGAAGGGAGGAAACCGTGGCCATTTTGAGCGAGTTCTGCCTGGAGCTTTCCGATCTGAACCCCAGGCTCCGCTTCCAGATCGGAGCACAGAAAGTTTTTGTAGCGCGTGCGCTCGCCAAAAAAATATGTGTCCCTCCTTAAAGCGAAGCAGGCAGCGAGCACATGTCCCAGAGAAGCACGGCTGCCTTCCCCAGCCTGCAAACGCAGCTCTCCCACTGTATTTATCAACAGCTATAAAGCGAGGGAAAGTCGCTACGTTATCCCATTCCCGAACTCCTTTCCACTAAAACAGAAGACAATTCCTGCAGACTGCACACCCTTTACTTTGGATGCAGTTAAAGATTTTGCTGGCTGCCGCACCAAAACTTCCCATGCTGTGTTTACTGAATTGAATATAATCTTTTTTTTTTTTTTTCTCCCTACCTTAATTTCAATATTTAGAATAGCTTAATTATATCTGATATCTACTAAATGTTAAATTGCTGCCATGGATACTGTACTTGTTTTAGGCTTTGCCCACAACCCAAAATGTAACTAAAGATTAATAGAATGCTGAGATATTTTTGGCTGCGAGTGAAATTTAATGAATAAACATTTAAATAAATTACCCCAATAATGAAACAATATGCCATTAACGCCTGAGTTATGCTAAATGCTTCACTTCTCTTACAATTCATGCAAATACTCGGGAAAAGAAATTATAGTGGTGAACTACATTAAACAAAAATCCTGCCTAAACCCCACCCGTAAAACAGTGTCTCTACAGTATTGGGAACAAAAACTGCGGCTTGTCAGTCAAAGTGTCTAACTATGGCATATGGGTAAAGGTTTCAGTCTGCTATCTCCAGACTCATCTTATGGCCCGGGTTCAACGCTACTGAAGCGCTCTCTAGACAAAAGGCGAACTCATTGAAAATGGGTGCTGCGAGCTGTCTGGTCAGGGCGGCCGCGCAGCCCGCGTCTGGATGCACACAAACTACTGGCATGGGGGAAACGCAGCGCGCTTTGGAGGGCTTTAGAGTTTCCTAAGAGCTGAAAAAGAAGCAGCCTGAAGGTTAAAGCTGGCTAGTCAGAATGGCATACTTGGCTGCATATATAGCCAGGTGGCCTGGGCATATTGGCAAACAACTGGCAAACTGCCCAATACATATGGCTTAGATTGCTTTGCTCTTCCCATGAAGCCTTCTTAGACTCTTGAGCAAGCATTCATTTTAGAGCAAAACGCATCCAAGTGTTAAATAAAATCATCCCCTAAATATACTGCATGTAACCTCTTCCTTTAAATAAGAACGAGATAACTGTATTAAAATAAACTAATGATATTTTTTAATGAATCCTTGCATAAAAGTGACACACCCCCCCTGGCCTTTCTTCAAGTGGATTTGCCCTTACTTTTGTTAACTCCTGAAGTACCAAATATGCCATTTTTTCCACACGTTCTCCTTTTGAAGGGTTACTACTCATGACAGTATTTAAGCCCTTAGCACAGCAGAACTTGCACTTGTGGTGAGGCATCAGGTGCTTGAGCAGTGCTTTAGCTGTGTCCTGCGCTGCTGCCACCACACAGATGTTCAGGGCTTCTCCCAGTTTCCCAGCTACTCCGTGGCATAAGCAGATAGTTACCTTTATTAAATGGTACATTACATTTTGCTCTTGAAGACTGCTTTCTCTTAAAAACTTTGAAGCCAAGCCCCAATAGAAATTTAAAAATTCAAGCAACGCACTTGACACGTACTGCAGAGCAAGTATATGTTTAAGCATCAGTCCTACAGCACAAGTCCTTGTGCTAAGGCTAGTGTAAATACTGCATTAAACATTCACAACAGCTTTGGGGAAAGGGCTAAACATATTTAAACAATTAACACATGCCGAACTCTAAGCTGGTGCTTGCATGCCACTGCCTCGAAGCAGAGGTTGTGACAAAGGTAAATTCTTCTAAATTAAAAGCAATGGGACTCCTGTTGAAAGCTCAGTAAATGCTTAAGTGTTTTGCTGAACTGAAGCCTCAGTTAATGAGGAACAAGAAATAATTCTCCTCAGCTCCAGAAAAAAGTGTGCTTGCTGACCCTCATCCCACTGAAACCCCCTTCTGTTTCCACAAGCCAGACACTGAAGTTTTGAATGCTGGGAGTGAAATTAAGACAATAGCCACAGTTTTGTTTTAATGGACTGTTACCTACAGTTCTTCAGCAGTTAAAAAAGGTCAAAAAGAGAAAACTACAAACTTTTCCAAAAGCTGTTTTAAGAGCTAAGAGGGAGTTACCATTCCTGTGTCACCTACAAGTCATTCTACATTTATAATGAATATAAACCTTGATACTAATATGTTTTCATTAAAATGGTGGTATTTAAAACATTTTTAAGTCATGTCTGTCACCTGCTAGTAAAAGTAAGTTCTACTAATCCTGGCTTTACAATCCTCATCTCAGAAAGGACAAATACCCACAGCAGAGAGGGATTCAGAGCTGCCTTCAGCCCAAGTCTCCAGGCACTACCTCCATTCAACCAGTTAATCTCCTTGTCATTTTGGGGTTTTGATAGGGCTCCCTTCCCTCTATTCTTTGCTTGTTTTGTATATTTGAAGTATGAACTCATCAGGTCAAGGAGTAGTTTACTTATATAGATTTTTATTTATATAATGTCTATGTACAAGGAGGACCTGACCTTCACCAGCACCCCTATAAGCCATCATAATATAAATAGCGTACATTATTTACTTAACTTCCTTGCTTCAGTTTCTTTAAGGGGGGAATAATATTTACAGGGATGTTGTGAGGATTAGCTCATTACTTCAAGAGCCTTGAAGATGAAACATGCAATGTAAATGAGAAATATCAAGTATCAGCGACACTGATGAAATTATCATCACCATTGTTAAGAGCGGCGTTCGAGAGTAAAATCGGGAGAGAAACGTGTCTTTCTGCAAAAGCACGTTGCTATAGGCCAAAACACGATGACCTTGGCGCCATCTTTTCCTTCACCTTCCTCATCCCCCTCCTCACTGTCAACGAGCATCATTGGGGGCTTTATTAGAACGTCTCCACGCCAAGTTGGACATGCTCCAGGCAGAGCTGTCCTCGGCCAAGGGCAACATGTGAAGTGCTCTCAGACAACTCGGATGGCCTGGGTGAAGAGAGAGGGCGGAACAAACAAATCGGAGATTGTTTGTCCTGTGCCAACTTGGTCGCCTGAGCACTTGACAATTATGAATTTCTCTCGACGGCATGAAGGCTGGAGGCTCTGATGACGGCAGCAAAGGGGAAATTTGTGCCTTGAATTCCCTGCTGCAGGGAGCTATTAGTATGGATTATACGTGCTGCTGCAATTTGTACTGGAGCTGCAACACGGCTCCTAAACATTAAGATGGACCAACGCTAATCTGTTCTTCTTGTACCTTTATCACTTGGGTAAGGAAGATCAAAAGCAACCCAGGCACTAGGGAAATTGAAATTCTGCATCCAGATCTCACTACATTTGGCAAAGGATCTGTGGGCCAGATCTTCCCTGAATTTAGCAGTGTTACTTCATTTAATGATTGAGACGTTGTTATTGGGGCAAATCAGAGCTCTGAGCCCCTTACCACTGAGCTGGCTGAAATCTGACCATGATGCACTTGGACACTGAGCCCCGAATGCACTTCCAGGACAGAGTGGGAGACGGAGGGAGACTGCTGAGCTTTGCAAGGCAAATGAAAGAAAGCCTTTAAGGGAAGAGTAGAGTTACCAGTCCTTAGACGTAACCCAAGTACGCTGAATCAAATCAGCGCCTCAGACTGGAACTGGCTTTTCACCTGGGGAATTGGAACAAACTGGCAAGTCAGAGCGAAATGGGAAAGGGGCAACATCATGCAAGTCCAAATGAAAGGTTTGCTCGGGTCGCTCTGAGCTGACCCACACCTCAGTCAGAAACCCCGACACGCTCGTCCGCCTCGCGCCAAGCCCGCGAGCTGCCGGCAAAGCGCTGCGAAACCAGGCCACCGAGGGCTTGTCTACCTGGCAGGGTTTGCCTACCTGGCAAAGGGCACCAGAGGCTCAGGCAGGGTCTGCCGGAGCTTGTTTTGGTAGCGGGAGCGATCCCCCCGTGCAGCCCTTCCCTGCGAGGCAGAGGCTCACACCAGAGCTGCGGGTGATCTCATTTCCAGTAGTTAAGTGAAGTAAGTGCATAAGTATGCAGGACTGGGGCCCTGGAAACCATGAAGAAACTGGGTTTCTCTTTTTATTGCAGACAACTGCAGCGCCTGTGGACTCTTGCAGCAATGCTTCTTTTCCCCAGAGAAGGACCTGGTCCTGGGATTTTAAATTTTTCTTAATAGATAAATGACTTTGTAAGAAACTTTTCTATAAAAATAAAGACTTGGGGTGGGGGGTGGGGGGGGAGTTAAAAATACTGCCTAGCTAAGTAAATATTCAGATTCAAAGCATATGGATAAAAATGAATGTTACTATAAACACGGAGCTTGTTTTTAAAAAGAATTTTGTAAAAAGATAAACTTTTTCTAACTGTATTTTGATTAAAGTTTTGAAGCTGTTTATTGTAAGTAATTGCTTTTCCTCAAGGAAAAACAGATGTATAGATGCAGGAGTTTGTTTCTTCTTCTTTGTGCAAAAGTACACATGAAAAGCATTTCTGGAAAAGAAATACTAGGGCTGGAATAGTTTATGTCATTGTAAAGATAATAATAAATTAGGGCTTACTGTGCCTGTAAAAGCGAGGAGATGGTTTCTCCTGCCGGTCCTCACACAGGCAAACTTTCAGAATTCTCTTAGATTTAACATGTAGAAAATTACGGAGACTAGAAGTTATCCTAAGAGCCTCGAAAGTTTTGGGTGTGGTAGGTTTTCTTTTTAAATTTTCACTTTAAAAACCCCAAAAATTCTTTGAACGTATTGATTCCAGGGTCCAGGGCTAAAATGTTCTTTGTCCGTATCAGTGCTGGTTTTCACATTTTAAGAAATCTTATCTGGCTCCTCCAGAAAGCAACAGTGCTTCTGGCCCTGGGCTTCGGCAGAATCTGGCCCCAGAGCTCATCCACCTTTTTCTGTGAGACAAAAGGTTGTAAAGGAGGCCAAAAGCTCAACACTTTGATACCGTTCCCAAACATATGGGAACGTACAGCTTCATGAAACTGCGTTTAACAGATGTTTAAAGAAAGACAACTAACAGATCCAGAATGTAGTAATGAGGAAAAAAGACAATGTACATAAATTCAGCTGCATGTCTCTTTATAGCGCTACCAATGCCCCGGAGACAAAATGCAAATGAGTCGACTTATTTGTAATATGACACTCTCCATTCTATATTTAATATTTTAGGTCATTACCAGAACTGATTTTCTTCTGAAGTGATTTCTTCTGGCACCTAAATGGAGGGAGATTTACACAGTCTGCAGTGTATTGTACTTTGTCAGTTCAGAGAGTCATGAAAAAACCCCTTCAACTATCAATTTCAGATTTCCAAAGCTAGCGAAGAGGCCCCATGCAGGCTCAACACACAACCCGTGTACCAGGCCAGTGTCCTGCAAACATCTTTCTTTTTTCGTTTTGCAACTTCTGAGCCCCAAATTTGAGTTGTAGATAGTTTTGGAGCCCAAAGACCAACTGTTCAGTTTAGCAAACCAACAATGTCTGCTCATTTTGTCCCAATCTTTTCAGCTTAAATATTCACAATGTGCCATTATTACTGAATCATTATCTGCCTTTAGCTCTGACAACAGCATCATAAGGGCTATGAAAGGCTCCTTTCTTCTCATGATTAGTCTCTAAAACATTTCCTCATCTTACAGTGCTTTGCAGCCTCCCAGAATGCACCGCTCAATTACAGTGCTGAAATTAACTGTATGCCACTCTTATTTATTGATAAAAGAATAATCAAGTGCTCCAGCCCATAGCCTGCTTTGGCCACAGGTTTTATATCAAGTTTCAAGTAATGCGTTTTTTTTAACTCTTTGAATCCTCTTATAAATGGGTGGCATTGTCTGCGGCGCGGTGACAACATTGTGCCGCTCGCTGCGGCGCCCAAGATAAAGCCCCCTTCATTTGCGTGGGGTAATCTTGTTGAAAATAGTCGCATACGGCTGACACTTCAAAAATTAATCTTGAAAGGGAAGAGTTTGTTTGTTTTTGGTTTTTTGGGTTTGGTTTTGTTTTTTTTTTTATCACCGGGACTGATTAGGCTCCAAAGAAATCAGATGTAAATAAAAGCAAGATACAGAACTTGCTGAACTTCGGGCTGGGAGTTGCAGGCGCACGTTAAAAGGCGCTGCCGTGCGTGCCACCGAGCGAGGTTATTTTATCTGGAGACGATAACTGGAAGACTCCTTACATCTCCCTCCGTGGGATGTTCCTTGCATGGACCCTGTTAATTGCTTAGGAACGGAATGCGGGGTTCTGGCTCTCCGACATGTGACATTAAATTGTGATTTAGCAGATAACATGCACAAAGCAAACTGCCCCAGAAACAATGGGCTCGCTTCTCTGGAGGCTGGCGCTGGAATTACCATCGACTTCAAAGAGAGGGGACTCGGGCAGGCTTCAAGTTGCTATCACTTCTTCCAAAGCAAAAAGATTTCCTATCCAATACTAAAGAATAACATGTAATTGGGCTATAGCTCGGTCCGGCGCAAGAATGAAAATAAAAACACTTTCTAAACCTCAGAGATACTTGCTAAGCCATGTATACATTAATCATTTATACCACATGATTATTGTTCATTATTTGGGCAATAACAAATGGAAGGGTGTGGGGGTTAGTGTGGGTTTTAACAAACCACATTCTATTTAAGCAAAGCCAACTATTAAAGAAAGACCTAACTTGCCAAACCAAGATAAATATATGCCATTATTATGATCACATAAAAGCTACTACTCTCAACATTACAATTTCTCTTATAATTGGTACTATTATAATTAAATGAATGCATATGTTTACAGTTCTTCTTTGAATGGTAAAGTGATTTAGCAATGATGGTGTCTCTAATTTCTTTTAACTGTACTGGCAAACTTCACTTAAACAGTGGTCTAAATACCACATTGCCACAATAAATTAGTAAAGCATCTAGTAAAGTCTATATATGCAGTTATTGAGTTTAAGTGCTTCAGAATAAACCAGCCAGTCACTCTTTAGTATGCCCAGGTAAAAAAAAATACATATACTCCTCAGATGGAATAAGATAACTGTAAAATTCTCACATGAAATATATATTTAAAATATGACTCTACCAGCAGTCGTGAGTGCCTATAGCCTTTTTTTTTTTGCAAGGTTGATAAAATACAGAAAATTGTTCCCCAGGAGTATCTGCTCCATTTTAAGGAATCCAGTTCAATAAGACATTTGTCAGCTGTCAGCTTACAGGGAAAGGTGGCAAGACACAAAGATACATGCGTACCTTAAACATTCTAAGCATTTGTTTGCCCTGCCACTCCAGTCATTAGTATACACTAGCGCTGGGAAAGTTAACAACAGCCTTTTTCAGAGAATCCATTTTTATCTGTATCAACTGTATGAATTTGCACGGTATCCATCAGCATCCAACGACTTGGGTTAGGAAGGGAGCCTGAGCCTGGAGTCCCATGAATGCTGCCCTGTTTCCCAGCGTGTGGCTTGTGGGCACGTCTCCACGCACCAAATGACGGCGTGGGGGCTTCTCCGACGCCGCTGCTCTGTTGGGACTCCCACCTGAGCTCCTAAAAGCCCCCCTCAGGTTGAGTCTCACCAGCATTTCCCATAATGGCTGCGGCCAATAAGGAATGTACCTGGAAGAACCACTTTGGAGCCGGTGTTTCTTGTGGTTTGACCCACCACATTGTAAACATTTTGGAAAATTTGGGTTAAGTTGGGACTGTCCTCGCCCCGTTTTATAGTTCCTGCCGGTTGAGCCAGCACATGAGACCCGGCAGATGTTTTAGTTTAGGTTTGAGATGTTGATTTGGACACTCCAGTTCTCAGGAAAACCAGAATTTGCTGACCCAGAATGAGGGATGGTTGAAAGACAAAAGACAAATGAGTGCCGGCTGCCGCGCGGGCTGGCCACAGAACGAGGAAGGGTTATGGCAGCGTTTCAGAACGCGGGCAAACACATCAGGAGAAAAATCTGTTACAGTTCCCTCCAAACCAGGTGAATGTAACTAGCAGCCCTTGTAAAATCTGCCGGGGTTTCGGGCCAGAATGCCTGGGTCATTACTCCAGAGGCTTCAGAGGAGGCTAAAAAAACAGCATGATTTTTTTTCCCAATCTTTCTCCTAAGCCTGGCTAGTAATTCTATTAAGAAAAATAAGGCAAGCTGTAATGTTGTGAGTTTAATAAGCGAAACGCAGCAAATATGTGAACAGAACTTCTGACTTAATATTCTTTAACAGATGTTTTATAAAACACAGATTTAAAAGATTTGCCTGTCTTATTGTTCTGGCTGTTGCCATGCTAGATGGCTACATTTTCAGTCCCAGATTTTGCCAGCTGTAACAGTTAAATAGCGAGGGGTCTAAGCCTGGATACTGCAGGCAAAATGCCCAAAATTATTCTCTCTCATGGAAAAACACCCCAGTATAAAGGCAGTGATGAGAAGGTGGAGTTAATCCTTTCGGCAAAGGAATAATCTCCATACTCTTAAAAATGGCTATGGTCATTTTAATGCACACTATTTTATGAATGATGCTTTAACTGCGCTGCCAATTAGCAGGGCCTTAAAAATACCTCAGTTATACAGGCCTGATAACTGTCTTTCTTAACCTTTATCTGACCTTTTTTGGTTTTGCCACGCTCATAAACCAGCATATGAACTATCAAAGGGAACGGCACTGAACATCGATTCGAATGTTATATATTAAAAAAGGGGAAAAAAATACCGAATAAAAAGGAGAAGGGAAAAAAAAAAAAAGGAGAAAGGAATGAAACCCAGCTGGTCAGCCAACTTTTACAAACCCCAAGCAGAAAACACATTCTTCTAATTGGACAGAGAAGACAAGATCTGGAATAGGTGCAATTTTATTACTGCAACAGTGATTCACAGAGCCCACGCTCTTTTCAAAGCACGAGCCCCGTGGAGTTTTATCGGACATCTGGAGAGGGGCGCTGGCAAGATGCTGAGGGACTGGGCTCCCATTGATCTCCGTGCTGGCAACAGGCACTCCAGCCTTGCAGAGGCAGGCTCTCTCCAAAGGGTAACGGACCAAGTATTTTGCTCAAAAGTGTACCGAGAAGGATATTTTTACTTTTTTAGCCAAGAGGTATAAGACGCATTTCAGATATTTGGTCTCAAGACCCTGTGACTTCACAGAAAGTTCGAACTAAAACGGCAGACAAGAGCAGGCTGTGGCAGCCAATCTAAGGCTATTGACTTTTTCAAACACACCTAAAATAGACTCTGCTATATTTCATGTAAAACTGTGTGTATTCAAACATATGGCTAAGGGAAGAGATATATGCAAAGGCTTATGCACACACAATGTTTAGCTTCTTCTTTCAAAATATATCTCCCAAGAATTTCAGGAGGCCCCAAAATAGCAAATATTATTCGCTTGATTATTAACATCTTCTCCTTTTATACCAGTCAGTCGAAAAGTATGCAATCACTGGGTATTTTTGGTGGCCTCTCAATCATGTCAAAGATCATAAGACAAGCAGATGGTGTACATCTGGGCTTACCCAGCAGTAAGGAAAATATCTCCAGCACAGGTAGGATGATAAAGACAAGACTAAACACACACCATTCCTTTTGGACCCATGGAAATGGAACAGTCCCATGTTTCTATTTACCTGTCTGGAGCAGGATGACCCGGGAAGGGACAAGAGCAAACAGCACTAATGACATGGAGCAAAAAGAAGCCTTGCAACATCTCCAGCACAGCCCTCGGCCACGCCACTGGATTAGGCTGCCCCGGCTCATTTAATGTGGAGCCGAGAAGGAAGAAGTTAACGAAAGAGATTTGCAGGGAGGCGATGGGGGTGAGGCTCCCTGGGATTCCAGGGGAGATGTGACGAGGGGCCAAGCCCCCCATAGCATCAATCACCACCACAGCGCCGCTGATCTCTGCAGACCTGCATCGATCGGCCCCGAGAACCTGCCCCAACCTCTGCAATATTATTTAGGTTGGTTTCGGCCACATGGTCAGAGTTCATATAAGCAACAAGTTCACGGCCGAAGTCTGCCCCGAAGCGCTGTTTTGCCCACTTGCATAAGAGCTGAAAGTCACCCCTGGCTTGGCCTGTCCTCGTGTTGCTGCAGCTCTGGGTGAGTTTTTAGAAGCAGCCTCAAAAACCAAAAGACATTTAGGAAGATTATGAGTAAAGGCCTGTTGTTATTCTGCGGCGAGCAGGGCTTATCTAGATCTAAGGGATGAAGTGAGCAGTAGTTATTATTCACATCAGACGCAGCTATGCGTGCTGCAGCTCCTACACCAAACTTCAACCTTTCTTTCCATAAAACTGCCTTGCAAAGGATCGACCACCTTGCTGCTGGAGACATCCAAAGTCTGCCACTAGAAGTCTGGAAAGTTAGGGAAGTGTTACTTTCCATCACTAAAACAACACTATCATTACAC
Organism: Donacobius atricapilla; assembly: GCA_013397315.1. NCBI lineage: Eukaryota > Metazoa > Chordata > Aves > Passeriformes > Mimidae > Donacobius > Donacobius atricapilla. The sequence goes on from WBMY01015705.1 coordinate 431,193, forward strand.
TGTCGGGAAGCCTCAGTTGCAAATGAGAGGATGCAACTAATTTTGTGTACAGACTAACTCCGAGCAGCTTCCAGGGAACTCTACCCAGGATCGAGATGCCACGCATACTTTGTTTGTTCTTTCTTTTCTTCATTTCTTTTCTCTTCCCCCCCTCCCTGAAATACCAAAATATCAGATAGCTGATGACAGGGAAGAAATGTTAACACTGTAGTTTGAAAGTTTTTAACCCTTGCCTTTCATCATCTAACACTTATTCAATCCCATGCCCCTCGCTTCACTGCTTCAAACCCTCCCATACATACCAAGGCGATGACCACAAAGTAAGCTTGTGCACTGACTGATTAGATTTAATTAGATGGATACTTTGTTCCACTGATCTTTCAGCTATACAAAGTATTGGGTTACTTAACCATATCGGTGAAAACATTGCTTGCACGTTTGAATGCGACGGATGTGCGACACTGTTCCGCATTAAAAAGTGAGATAGTTGGCTAAGTTTTAATGGCTGAACTGAGTTACATAAAGATCTGTTTTAATTGAGTTTGTGTCCCTGGAAGATTATCTCATTTTTCCCATTATGTAGTCAGTTTAGTAATGCCTCTATGCATTATCTTTGTCCTACCTACATTTTGAAACAGTCACCACTACCTTAAACTACTCTTTTTTTCCTCTTTTATTAAAAATCCTGTTTCTTTCCAGTCTTCCCACTTTGTGTCCTTGCTGTCCTCATCCCAGTGCCAGCCTTGGGTGTAGCACCCTGCAAGGCAGGCTGCTTTGTGGCCGTGGGACTGAGCCCCAACCCAGCACTGCTCAGGTGTTCGACAGCGCCCTGGCACGGAGGGCAGGAGCCTTCAGCTGCCTCCACCAGCCCGGGCACAGGATCACAACCCAACTCCTTGGCATGGCCACCTCTGCACGGTTAAAGTAGAATAATCAGTGCAAGCCCTGTGCTCCCCACCAGCACAAGGAGCTCTGCTGTTAGCAAGAGCAAAGCAAAGCCGATGTGCAACCGATTCCTTTGAACAAGTCTTTGGGCTAGGTCAGCCTGGCAAAGAAACTCCTCGTACGGCTCTGCTGGCAAACTCCTCTACTGTAACTGTACCTTATACAAATAAAAAATGCTTTTGCCAATAAAGTTCATACTAGGTCCCCCAAAGCAACGGGTTGTTTTGACAGAAATGCCTTTAACACTAAGCCTTTTGCCAGTACACAAATGCTGTACACAAAATGACAAATTTAGAAGTCATACAGAATGTTCTTATTTGAACTAAAGTTCCTGCTGCAGTCGTGGTTCAGTTTAAATGCTGATTTGAAAGATCACGCTTACTCTCCTTCTCATTCGGATTTATCTTTTTTATCTTTGATTACTGTGGTTTATTGTTTGTTCTTCACCCAGACCTTACTGTTGGCAACCGAGATGCCTGCTAGAAAACTTCCAGTTTAATTCAATGCTCAGAGCCATGCAGGATGCTGCTTTTAAAACCCAGCTCCATATAATTATTATAATCTCCGTGATACCCAGAGCTCAGTCCCCCCCATCAATAATTAGTGCGATTGCAGCTTAATACAATTTTCTTTTTTTTTTTTTCCCCTGAAGCAAATACAATCTTTTTAGATCAATTTGTAGATGGTTACCCTAGAGGAGGACAACAATATAAACAAGCACTTTTTTTTTTAATCCCATATTAACTCATTTAATTTGCACAGATAAAAGCGTGAAAATATTTTGTCTCGCCAGCGGAGGGGCAGCCTCCGACCCGGGCGAGCTTCACTGCGGCGGCTGCAGATCAGCCTTGGGCGTGGAGGAGTGAGTGAAAAAACACCCCACGCCAAACCTCGGTGCCGAAAATCAAACCCACATGCGGCGTTGGTTATTTACACGCTGCAAGGCCCCGGTTCTTCGGCGCAGCGCCGCTGCTTTCTGCTCCAGTGGAACGGAGCTGCTCTAACCTGGCAGCCCTGAGGAAAGGGAATCCCTGCGTGGCGTACAGCCGCCACCTCCTCCGCTGGCTGGGGGACAGTCGCAGGGTCCTGGCAGGGCCAGGCTGCCAGACCAGCCCTTGGGAAGCGCTGGCAGCCCGCAGAGCAGCCTTGTTACAAACCCATCCTCATCCTGCACCAAGCTCTCTGCGGCTGGGCTGCTGCTGGCCCCAAATCTGGCTGTGACACAAGTCCAAAGTTCCCCGGGACAGCGGGGCTTGCCAGGCCACGTCCCATCAGGAGGAGGTTCCGCTCCGTGGAGCCCGGCAGAGAACACAGTAGCTGAACATTAATTAAGTTTATTAGGAGAAAAGGGAAGGCGAAGGAAGAGACCAGGAGGAGAGTGGCGGAGCCTGGCGTGGGCTCCAGCACAAGGAGAGAACATGATTGCAACTACAGAGCAATGGCTGAAACTCACTTCACCACCAAACCCTGCTTGTCCTCCTTGTATTATGCAACTGGAGTTATGAAGCCCCTTTTTAGTCAGGTTATTGCCCTCTTACACCACCAAAAGGTGTAAAGGGCAAAGGGGTAAAGGGGACAACAACCAGGCCAAATTAACTCTGTTTAACGTGAAGGCTTCTTCGGAGCCCTTGCACAGGAGCCTGAGCATTGGCTGCAGCCCCATCCCTGCATCTGCCCCTGCTGCAAGGGTACCAACAAAAGCAGCAGCCCCAGAAAATCCAGTGTTGCAAAAACATCGGATCTGCAAGGAGATGACAAAGCAGGATTGTACATAAAACACAAGAAATGTGTGGCACTGCCACATTTTCTCACTGCCACTTCCTCTGCTCTGCTACACACACATTTCTAATGACAGTTCTTAGCTTAATGATTCGGGGGTGGGAGTGTTGAAAAGGCTTTTTTATTATTTAACATATATAAGAAAAGAATGTTGTGATGGACGGGGGAGAAAAGAGGGAACCTCCAAAAGCAGAGAGTGACTCCGAATAAAAGGGACAGCTAAGCAAGATGTATTAGCAAGTCAGTGCTGCAAAAATTTCACTTAATTGAAGAGGGATTCGTGAGAGTACCATCTGGGAACACCTAAAGAGCCCTTCTGCAGGCTGGAACAAGAGCTGGCAAATGCATCTTTGCCTAGACACCTTCCACATGACAGTGCCTTGACTTACAGCATAGGTGTGCTATAGGAGAATAAATTTGTTTACAACAAATTTGCAGGACTGCCTGCATACAGATAGTTTTCCGTATCCTGTTTGAAAAGTATACTTGGTATTCAATGGCTTTTTGGGAGACAATATTCATCAGTCAACTGAAGCACATTGTTTTGAATCATGAATATCTCTGCAGCCAGTGAATAATTTAAAATATTGAAGGAGTCTCCCTGCTCTAGCCATGTGCTCATTCCCCCCTACAACATATGAATCTCTAAGTCCTGGGACACCAGTTAGCTCAGAGCTGAAGAATCAGAATCCCAGAGTGCCTTGGGTTGAAAGAGACCTTAAAGACCATCTTGCCCGAAACCTCTACCATGGGCAGGGACACCTTCCACTATTCCAGTTTGCTCCTAGCCCCTTCCAACCTGGCCTTGAACACTGTCAGGGATGGGGCAGCCACAGCTTCTTTGGCAAACCTGTGCCAGTGAATCACTCCTATCAGTGTAACCAGTATCAAACCTGGAGAAGTCACCTCAGAAATTGATTTAACTCCTCAGGATCCTTCTGCAGGAAGCTGCTGTTATAATCTACTCCCAGGCTGCAGAGAGGGAAACTGAGGCATGGATGTTTGGGATCAGACTCTCAGCCCCAGCGGCTGCGAGAGGGGCCTGCCAAGCACCCGGAGCCCACTGCACACATCCCGAACAGAGCTCCATCCGTAACATCCATAGCCAAGATCCTCCCTGAGCAACTTGCCCAGGATGTCTGTGGCCAAGGGCATGATCTAAAGCCAACTCACCGGTGTCCCCAGCCCCGCTTCCGCTGTAGATTCCACTCAGACCATTAATCTTTGAGAGAACAGAATTTGCCACTAATGCAATCGGAAACGACGGTCGGAAAGGCTCCCATTAATGAGAGGCAGCTTAATATAACAACCGACTTCTACATTTCTTATCTGAAAATACCTCCCCTGGAAGCTGTGGATACATTACGGGCTTAAAAAGAATTACTAATGCATTAATTCTTGTCAGATTTGTAGTGTCCTAACCCACAGCTGCCTCACCCACTGACCCAGGGAGCATTAGTGAGAATGATATAATTTGGTAAATGAGGGCCTGATTGTGCACTGTGAGCTTGTGCTGTTATTTGGTCCTGGTGTGAGCAAGGGATACCCAGTCATGTGCTGAGATTATCCTTAAACAAATTTCTAGGATCTCTGGGCTGCAAATTAAACACTTTTCTTCCTTGCTATTTTGTGTTTATCCTAATGCAACCTTATGTGTCTATTTTACATAGTAAAAGCAGTCGTTCTCCTGATCCTGTGAGAATCTGTGTGGGCTGATGTTAAAGTGGCAAGTGTGGAGTGGAGTAAAAGTGCAGTCGGGGTTTTGGGATTAAGTGCTGACTTTTGAGAACACACTGGAAACCATCCTGTGTTGTGGGCAAAACTGATGAAGTGGATATTTGCAAACACATCAGCTCTCGGGGAGCCAAGTGTGTGTGGGGGTGAAGGCCTTCTCCTCTGCAGCCCTGCAGAACGCTGGCCTTGCACACGTGTGGATCAGCCTGGCTCCATCCGGGAGCCTGCCCGTGCTGCTGCCCCAGCCCTGAGCACGGCGCTGCCGCGGCCCATTCCTTAAAATAACCGGCCCGTGCATGGGAAGACCACAAAAGCCCAACACCTTCCCTGCCACAAGGCAGAAACAGAGCCTCTTCCATCACAGGAAAGGAGAGAACATCCTGACAAATGCCTGCGTTTTGGACGGGTGACAAAGCTGTCATGGGAAAGAGGCGGCAGCTCCCTTCGGAGACGGGAGGTGGGGAGCGGGATCAGGAAACTTCTGAGCTCTTCTGGCAGCCCAGGTCTGGCACCGGGCCACCAATCCCCCACTCCTCGCACTTAAACACAAGCAGATTGACACTGAATGCTCGGTGGCTGCTCCAGGGTTCCTATGGAACAAATTTGGATATTCGGGGACCTGAGCCTGTTGGAGAAGTTGCACAACCCATATTCACCTCCATAATTAGCACAGCCCGGTACCTTGTGGGTTGTTTCTGCACAGACCGAGTCCCAGCTCAGCCTGGAAAGCCACTTCTCCCACCAGCTCCCAGAAGGTCCCTGTAACAGCCTGGAGAAATGCCTTGGGGGCACGCTGCAACACCTACTCACGGCTGCTGGGCTGGCCCTGCGGCATCCTCCTCGGCTTCCTCACACACATCATTCCCCATCCTTTATATAGAGATCAGATGGGAAAGGGGCTCTGTGTGTGTACGCAGCGTTGGGAGGAAATTAAACTGGAACCGGCACAAAGATCTTTGAAAGCACCGTGTAGCGTGCCCTGCTCTTGGGTTCTGTAAATCACGACCTGCCAGATGCTAACCTGATACAGCCCCCACGTGCCCCTCCGTGCTCCAGGAGCCTTATTCCATAGGGAAACCATCAACTTCCAGCATTCCCAGGTAATTTGTACATTTGAGTTTCGCTCTCTGTAAAAATTGTCAGGATTTCATCTTACTTAAATTATCCTCTCCTTGGAGCTCCACTGGGTGCCTGGCCTCATGCCTGCTTTTAGGAGTCTCAATACCAAATGCAATCAGGGGAGAGAGGCAAGTACCTCCAGAGAGAAAACGAGAGCACCCAAATCCGTTGCCTGTAAGGAGGTACGTGCTGCTTACAGCTTGCAGAAGCGGTAATTTATATTAAATATATATATTTCACCCTGGCTTATTGATTAAGAAAACAAAGAGTTTCTCTTAATTTCTCAATTTTTAAGTATATTCTTTAATGGTGCAGTTTGATTTATGACATTAATGGCATTCCTGTGCAAACAATTTCCAGTTTTTAAATATGCATATGAAAATGTTCTAAGAAGAAATATTTTCCTAAATGTTAACACTACCAAAGTCACTATTACCAGCAAGTAATGGACTTCATATGCAGGATCTCACAGCTATTTCGTTCTTAATAATTTTTAAAACTTCGGCACATTCCCACTGCTACCAGGCTGATGTGCCACTGTCTCCTTCCACTATTTGACCATGGAAGTCAAGTTTTGGTGGTGTAAACCTGGAGTAACACAGTTAGGAGTCAGGCCCTAACACAAAGAGTACACTGTATACGTTTTTATTGTATAATTTATTGTTTTTTCCACTGAGCTGGCTATATTGTTTTATCCATTTGCGTGACAGGATGTCTAGGAAACAGCTGAAAGAATTATTTGCAGTGAATTTAAAACACACTGGGTTGGAGAGACACAGACACAAAAATCTTTGTTAAGCAAATAACAGGGTGCTACTTGTGTGTCAGGTTGGGAAACTTAACTCCTTCATTTCATAACCTGCAGGTATGATAGGCACAAGCTCTGCCTCCTCTGCTGCCTGTGCTCACGTCCCTGACCAAGTTTTCCTATGTCAAACCCAGTTACCCAAGCTCTCCCAGGACACCAGTGGAGAAAGAGCAGACCAGCAGCCTTCCCATCCCAAAAACGTTGGGAGTTTTCTCCAGCTGCATCCATCTCTCTCCACTGATGAAAAACACTCCCACGTGACTTGTTGTGACTAAACACCTAACTGACAAAACCAAAGGATTTCCCTTTCAGACCTGGAGGATAAATCTCATTAAATTACAAAAACCTATCCGGTAAGAATGAAAGCACAAGTATCATTGTAGAGAAAATAAGAAGAAATGAGCCCAAAGCCTGCAAGAAGCAGGAGATTCAGAGGTGGGCTCCCAAAGCCTGATGTCAGGACTGCAAATGCAACAGTCCAGTGCATGCAGCAGGTATAAATAATCTGTTTTTTCATCTGTTGCTGCACACATGCACCAAATGTGTCCCTAAGGGTTGGCTGGAGGACTGGGTGGCCTTTCCTTCAAGCCAAGGTTGAAAAGGCGAAGGTCATTGAGTCCAATCACTAATTCAGCACTGCCAACCCCGACACTAAACCATATCCCTAAATATCACATCCATACCTTTTAAATCCCTCCAGGGTTGGTGACCTCACCACTGCGCTGGCAGCCTGTTCCAATGCCCAGCAACTCTTTCTGTTAAGAAATCTTCCCTCATCTCCAATCTCAACCTCCCCTGTGCAACTTGGTGCTGTTTCCTCTTGTCTTGCCCCTTGTTCCACGGTAGCAGAACCTAATCCCCTCCTGTCAGGGAGTCGTGGAGAGTGAGAAGGTCTCCTCTGAGCCTCCTTTTCTCCAGGCTGAGCCCCCCTCAGCATGTACCTAAGTGTCCTGGCCTGGGACACAACGAAGAAGATCCCACCTGAGTTCACTGTGACTGCACAGCCCCCAAACTCTGTGCACCAAAGGGATCCCCTCCAGCAGCATCTGTTTGGTGAGTAGTGAACACATGCACATATTGGAAGTGCAGGAATGGAGCCATAAATCCAGGGCTGCAGTCTCTACTTGTCTCTTAAGAAAGTTTCTCCACAGTTAATGCTTAATCAAATTTGCTTTAATCGCTGCAAGTTATTGGCTGGTGATGTTATTTACCATCGATGTCCATTCTGATCTTTTTAAAATTGAGATCTGTATTTGCGTCACTGAAAAAACATTCAACAATGTTGCTTAAGACTTCAATAATCCTTATGCTTGTTTCCTTCTAACTCAGAAAAGAAAGTTTTTGAAATGGTACCGCCGGCATTTGCAAAATCCAGGGTTTGCTATCCACTGACTAATTAATCCTCACACATTATTGCCATTTCATGGAAGAGGAAACTGAAACATAGGCAAGTCCCCAAATCCCTGAGCAGGTCAGAGGCAAAACTGGGACTGGACTTCTTCAAAGCTGATTTTGCAAAGGGTGGTGAGGCCCTGGCACAGGTTGCCCCATCCCTGGAAGTATTTAAGGCCAGGTTGGATGGGGGTTGGAGCAAGCTGGTCCAGTGGAAGGTGTCCCTGCCCATGTCAGGGGCTGGAACAAGGTGGTCTTTAAGGCCCCTTCCAACCCAAACCACTCTGTGATTTCTCCACTAGACGTAGGCTCCACATCTAACTTTACCCAAGACATTCACATTTTGTATCAGCCTCGAGCAGACTTTATATAGTGTAGGAAAAGTCATCCTCACAGCTACTTCATTTCCTCCAGCTATTCATAGCAGCCCTGCAAAAAGTCAACAGTGTATTACACAACAGCGTAGGTTTCGCGGCGAGAGTTTTAGCAGGCCGGGCAGTCAATATACATTGCAAGAAAAACATATGCCAGACTCTGAACTATGGAAATCACAGGAGCCAACGGAGCTGTCTTGTGTTACGCTAGCCAGGAATCTAACTCAATAGCTGGTGCAAATATATATACTAAATAAAACCCAGCTTTATAAATAGCATCCCTCTCCACTGGCACATACCCACCGGCACTCGGTCACTGAAAGAGAACCGAAAGCACACTCTTGGCATTGTCTTGAAAAAATGTGTCTGCCCAGAAAAATGGGATCCAAATACATCCCTTTCCTAGGGCAGGCAGTTGTGCATAATGTATTAGAGAAGTTCTCTCTGTTGGTTTTTTCCTTTGGGTACCTCATCAGTTCTGTATTTTATATCTCTATGACTCACAACGTGAACCTGAAGATGCCACGGGGGGTACCTGCTCTAGAAATGCAATTAAACTGGCTGTACTAGTTAGGGGACTGAGGTAATTCCCTCCAAGTTCTTTTCCAAAATCCTATCTCCAGTCCAAGTGTTGCCTTTAGGCTCCTCTTTGGAACAGGGATGCCGCTGTTGCTGTGATAGAAAGACCCAAGCTTTGAAGTGAATGCTTCACATGGTCCCAGACCTTGGAGCAGGTCAACATTTCACCATCCTTGGCTTCCAAAACATCTTTTTCCCTCCAAAGGAAATTAGAAAGTTCACTCTTCCAAGATTCCTAATACTCCCTTTACTAACTTGCAGTGATTTAGGAGATTACTCACACAAGCCGTATCTATGTTTAGATGGGGAACATCCCAGATCCCCTTGGGGACTGAAGCAACCCAGTGTTTAAAACAACTCTTCCAGACCATAAACAAGCTCAGATACAGGCAACTAATGTCTACCACCAGTTTTTCTAATTTCCACAAGCTCTGAAACAGACATTTTAATACTAGAGTTTATGCCCTACCAGAAGAGATGTGGTTGTAAGATCCTCCAAAGAGGTGGGGAAAAATATACATATATAAAAGAAAATATTTAACAACCAGAAGCCATTCCAACTTCTTTCCCCTGCTCTGTCAGCCCTCTTCTTCTCAGAAAGACAAGTTGTTCCATACAACCATCAGAGAAAACAAAGCCTTGTTTCCTGAGGATTCGCATCGCATGTCTTCAGTCCTCCCAGGACAACATCCTGCACTTCTCCCCCAGCCCCTTTATGATTCATCTTCCCCTTCCCTGCGATTCCTCCCTTCCCGACCTCTGGCCCTCACATCTGGAAGAGCGAGAGGCGGCTTGCGTGTGGCTGCTTCCAAGCTCTGCATCTGCTGACTGACGCGCCAGACAGACAAAGGTGAGGCTCACCCTGCCGACATTCCTCCTGGGAGGATGTGGATGGGGGTGTCTCTTCCCTGCTCAGCCACCATTTTAATAAAAAAAGGAAAAAAAAAAAAAAAGTAGAAACTTGGTGTCTTTGAGAGCTTTTATCTGTCTGTCATACTGGAATGAAATTAGCCAAAGGGATAAATGTTCTGTGAGCATTACCTACGGGCAGAGGGGAGGCTGCAGCAGAAACCAAGCTGAAATAGAAAAGAACTGAGAGGCACAGCTCAGGAAACCACTTCCACTTCACAAATTTTCCCAGTCTCCAAACGACTGACTGGAGTGAGACCCTAGGTCTGAATTTAGTAGCACGCCTTGTCCCTGCTGCCCACTGGTACCATTTCTTTGAAGAAATGGAAAAGCACAGGAGCTTTTCTATGCAAACCCCTTGGAGGACGCTTCCCTGCCCAGGAACTGCTGGAATTCATGAACATGGCTTAGGGAAAGGGCTGCACCTCAGAGCTTAGAAATCAAGGTAAAGGGAGCTGCATTCACTCAGGTACAGAACAGCCTGGGCTGGTCTTCCACACACCGGCAACTTCAAAATGCCATTCAGTGGCAACCTGACAAGGTTGTGTTTCAACAGGAATACGTTATCTCTCTTTCCAAGGCTGGGCAGGCCACTTCCTAACAGACAACACAACAGGCCCTGACAAGTGATTAAATAAGTTAAGGTTGGGGGGGATTTTTTTTTTTCTCCTTTTCTGTTCCAACACTTAAAGTCTGACTCTGGAGTCAGTTGAAGCAAAGACCTTGTTCCAGCAGCGCTGATAAGGACAACGCACCCTCACAGGTGGAGCTTGCAGGCACGGAGCTGGATGGGAAGGCAGATACCACTGCAGAGGCAATGGCTTCGCCGGCCTCGATGCCAGCAGCACGTTCCTGTTGGAGGAACGGGATCAGTGTGGAAGGAGCCTTTGCCACGCAGTGGGCCGAGGATGGTTTATGGGGATGGCAGAATGGATGTGGTTAAAATTTTAATCAGGATGACATGTGTTGTTGACATATGGCAACGCACCACCATCTGGATTCAGAAACAGACCTGGGTTTTCAAGCTGTTGCTGGCCAAAGCCAAGAACATTGCTGAGGTGCTAGGTCAGACTGGCTGGGAAGGGTTCTGCCAGCAATCCCTCTTGACACAGTATTGCTTTCATTAAAGCAGCCTGCCTGCCTACCCATCTGAGGTGAAAGGGGGAGAAAGACCGTGAAAGGTGGGGGAAACAGCGAGAGAAAAGGTCAAAAAAGGAGTTGAGCTAATGGACCCACTCTCTGCCCTGCTTGGGGCTCCGCAGCGTGCTCAGGTCACTCCACGTTTTGTGGTCCTCTCGGGTAAGCAAAGTCGCAGCTCCTGGCAGGAGCCCTGCCGCTCCTGAGGAGTTCCTGCCGGCCTCCCTGCTGCAGGCATCCAGCACAAGAACAAAGCACCTGAGGTTCAACTGCTTAACCATTTCAGCTCCCCTGAAGGCCAAGCGTGGGCTGAGTTACCTTCAGCCAAGGGGGAAGGAAAGGAGGGAGGGAAGAAAATGTGAGCCACCTTTCTCTAGACTGATCTAACAAAGTGACAAAAGAAAACGAAAAAGAGAATTCCAGGACAACTATTAAAGGCTTAAAATGTCCAAGCAGCTAACATTTTATCCCAGCAGAATTCCTCCGGGATTAGCTTGGCTTTCCAGGCATAATAAAGTGTTTTGCAGTTCCTTTATTTTACCCATCCCATTTCTCTTTTTTATTTGCATAACACTCTCATCAATTAATGCGTCTCTGTTTGCTCTCAAACAAATCCAGCGCTCATGGCTGAAACTACGGTGCAAGAGAGACACCCAATAAACTCCTGCACGTCCCGAGCCGTCGCCTCATTCCTGTCGGACACGCCGCTCCTTTGGACGGGTTCAACTCTCGGCTTCGCTGACCTGAATGCAAGCGGCGGGGAAAAAAGGAGGGGGGCTCAGCATCTCTGAAATTTGGCTCCAAATCATTATGTTGCCATGAAACGTGCCTTAGCCTAACAAAAGCCACGGACTGGGATAAACCAAGCAGCGCTGCGCTCACTGCGTAACGACTCCGTGCCTGGACACACCGAGGGAGCAACTCGGAGCCAGCTTGAGATCAACAGCAGAAATTCCTCTTTCCTTCGCTGAAGCCAGGCTTTCATCCTCTGTCTTCAAAGGGATTACCTATAAAATTCTCAGCTACGAGGCTTGTGTAATTTCAGTCTAACTCCAGAGAAAGAGTAAAAAATGAAATTCTAGAATTCTGCTGTGTGTCTTAGTAAGACACCGTTCCCCAAATGCTGCTCCTTGAGGAGAAACTGAGATGGCACCATCACCTCCACCTTTCCTCTGTTTTTGCTTAATGTTTGAAAACTCCAAACTTCAGGGCAAAGGAGGATGAATTTATGATATGGGAGGCATCTAAGTGCAAGCCCCAAAGAACAGCAGTGTATTTAACAGCTAACATATGTGCATATTCCTCTTTTGCAATGCAAGAACACAGCTACATTTTTAAGTTTCGCTAAGCAGGAGTATATAGGACAGATCCCACACTGCACTTTTTATTATAAATTTAAATATGAATGGGAATTACACCACATTTTATTCTACTTTGAGTTCATTTTCTGGAAAGCCACAAACAAGTTGGAGATTAACATCAGTCATCCCAGACTTCAGACAACACTGCTACAAGCTGGGAAGTATAGATATTAAAATTTATGTTCACCAGTTGCAAAACTATTAGCTAGTTTGGAATGCACACACATATTTTGTGCATATAACACCCTAAAAAGCCATAATGTTAGGTTCTGCATGTCAATATAAAATTTGCATTGACTCTCTTTTAGATATTAATTCCAAGGAAATAGTTAGTCCTAGAGCCTGGAGAACGCAATATTAAAAGAAGTATTTTATTTCCCAATCTATATAAAGAAGCGAACCATTCCCTTGAAAAATGTCCCCTTGATATGTTTCGTAAATAGGTTAATACAATTTGAAATTAAACTTGATTCTGCGGCATGATATTATAATATCAGAAATGCATTCCAGAGGAAAAGCCGGCATTAATCATCGATTCCAGAACACAGTCCCTATTTCACTGTGAAGCAGCGATGCCCACAGAACACTACACAGGCCACACAGACAGGAAAAGATGCCCAGCACCCCAAAGAGCTGCTGTCAGTGCCCTAAGCCCTGGCAGTGCCCTTAACCGTGGGCTGTGAGAGCCGTGCCACTGACTCCCATCGCAGCGCTGGAGCCGAGCCGTGCGAGGAAGGCTCAGGAATTCTCTGGCCGTGCACACTCAGAGTATGAAAATAAACAAAGCATTTTCAAAGGCTCACAGAAAAAAAAAAATGTAGATGAGTTAAAAGGCGGCTGGTTTTTTAAAAAACCCCTCCATATCCTGACCTTGCACTCTCTCAGATTTTGTTGAAAGCTGGGGAGGGAGAACGCGTCTTGGGAAATTTAGATTGTGGTTCTCTTCTGGCTTTTTCATGATCACAGGTTTACCCCAAAGTCGTGTTCTCCTCCTATTATTTTACAAACTTAAAAATATCAAAGAAAACACAACTGGATGCATTATTTACTCAGCCACCAGCCTTTAAATATCACTTACTGAGGCACAGCCACCTCACCTTTCTCCTCAGACATCCACACCCCCACTTATCCACTTTCCTCCATTTTAACCTTGTGTCAATGTTTTCTCTCTTCTTTTCCCTTTCTCTCTTTCTCTCTGCTTCCCTCTCATTCTTTCTACAGTTATTACTTAACCTTCAGGTACCCACTTAAGCAACCCACCAAATAGCAGTAATGAGCGCACAGAGTCAATAGTGTGGTGCGTAATCACCTTGCCTACTGTGTTAATGTCAGTTATCTTTTGCTAATGTACATGACAGGCTTTATCTTTGCAGAGTGGCAAGAGTGAATTGCTGTTTGTTTGGGATCAGCTATTGTTACTGCACCTGGGCTCTTTTCCCCCCACCCCCAATTCTTAAAGTGTTTTTTATTTGAGTAGAAGAGAACATATTAACACATTAAAAAAAAAAGAGAGAAGTAATCCAAGATTCTTCTATCACATCCATGCAAGCTCATCTCTGAAGATGATGGAGTTGCACTGGTCCAATGATCCATCCACACTGTTTTAAACTGGCTTTAACTGTGCCACATTATAGCCTGACACTACCCACAGACAGGGCATACCACCCACAGTCCTGGGTTTCCCTACAAGTTTGGGGTGATTTATCCCTTATTTACTGCTTTTTTACTGGTTTGAGTGCTTGTTTGTTTGGGGTTTTAACAGCTTCCTTATTTCTTTAAGGCGCCAAAAGCCAGTTCTTCCCTGGGGAAGAGCACACTGCACAGAGGGATGTGCTGCAAAGCTGGACACCGGAGAGAGGATCCATTGCAAAGCTGGATGTTCCCTGAACCCTTTGTGCCAAAATGGTAACCCAAGGCAAGTCAGGGCTCTGGGTGTAAAGCTCATGCAATTTGTATTAACTTCTAACACGCTCCTGGCTGTGAAGCCCCGGCTCCGGAGCAGAGTCCCAGGTATTTCCCTGCCAGCTGGGAAAAGGGTTTGCTCTGAAAAGCCAGCAGTGGGGCAGAGGCTGAGCCTCTGCAGCACTGCAGGTATTTGTGGGGCTGGAGTGGTTCCATCATAACTCTCGTCTGCATAAACCCATTCCCAGAAATGTTCTCTTTGCACTTCAGTTCACTTCTGTAATACCAGCGGTACATCCAGCCAGCTCCGCGGAGAGAAACAATCCAAACACACTGAGGGGAGAACAACTTCTTTTACATCTCTGAATCCTCTAATAATATTTGCTCTGAAGGTCTCCTATTCCCTCTCCCAGAGACAAAGAGGGAAAGAGAAAGAGAATGGAGCATGTGGATACATGTACATGGAGAAACATGCATTCAACACGATGGCAAAGCCTTATCTGGCCTTAAAAAACTGGCAGAAGGGTTGACTTCTTTATAGCATCAGACCATTAAAGCTACAAAACCTCAATTAAAAAACTGCCAGAAGATTTTTTTACTTTGTTCCAGAAGGATATAAAACCAGTTATGAGGGAAAAAAATCTGCTTTTACCATGGAAAGTCCAAACCATAATTACAGCCACACTTAATGTTATTGCACACCAGGATGACTCTAACTCCCATATCATTATTTTTTATTTACTATTTATTTTGCATTTTCTATTCTGTGCTTGATAAGGCATTAAAAAACCAAATTAAGTAATATAACATATCATTAATATGGTTTGTTTTACCCAAGGCCACGAACACACCAAACCAGCTTGTTTACCTTGGTTTATTCTTGCCTGGAAGCAATTCAGAGCAGGGACAATGGGGAGGAGTGGTGCACACACAACTGGGACTCAACCCAAACCAGCACCTTTGGTGGTTACTTGCATCCCTCATGTTAAAATCTTGCAACCATATTCCTCAAAATTCCTCAAATCCTTTTGGCAGGCTTTATAAATAAAGTAACAAGGAGACACAGGCCCTTTATTTCTCTTTGGCAGATCAAATCTGAGATATAGCACGAGAAACGTGTATTTGCCCTCAGACAGATTTTAAGATGCAATCCCAGCAAAGTCTCTGGTTTAGATCTTGGTGATAATCTACCACAGCAGTATCTGTCTTAGGAATACACGGGGTTGATAAGACGGATAAATCCAACAGGAGCACTAAGAGGACAGTAATCGGCCTAAGCTCCAATGGATTTTGATCCGTTTGGGAGGAAATCTGTGAGATGTAGAGGGTAGGAAGAAACGAGGGTAGGAAAGGTTTATGGCCATTATTTGGTGCCCTGGGATGATGAAGTCTCAGGGCAGAGGAAGGTTGTTTCCCATTCCTTGCAAGCATGTCCACCAGCTCAGTAGGGAATGGGAGCCAAGTGTGGCACTGTCCACTCAGGAGCACATCCTCCCCAGTCCCTCCAGGAATGCTCCTCCCTCCTGGCCTCCCTCTCAGCAGGACCAGGAGACCCGATTGAATGGGTCACCTCTCTGCTCAACACACGGAGATGGAACTGGATGATCTTTAAGGTCCCTTCCAACCCAAACCATTCTATGATTTTAGGAATCCTGAAACCAGAAAGTTCTCAATCCATGTGGGCACATGGCGTTTCCCTGACACGATGGGCATCCTCGTCCTGGCCGCCTTCCAGCTCTTGTAATTACATGCTGCTGACCCAACGACCCCTCGCAGTTTCCATAGGCTGTGTTAGTTTTCACTTCCTATTGTGTTGCTTTGCACTTTCCAGAGTTGCCATGCACAGCCCCAGAGACATCTGCATTTTGCAGATGAAGCTATGGAACGCCGTAGCTTCTCAGGGAAGCCTAATTAATTTATTACTGAAAAGTTGGGTTGGTGCTAGGAGGTGCTACTAAAGTAGGAAGAAACCCAGGTGATGCTGGTTATTTGAGGAAGAAAACCAGTATTTCACACAGGTTTTTCTTCTTTCAGAGACAGGCAATAAAAAAAAAAAGGAAAGTTTTTTTCTACCAAGGCTTTTTCTGCACTGGTTCCAACCCCTCTGATGGCCCTGGTTCAGCAGCACACGGTGCTGGGTGCTGCCTTTAACACGTGTGTTTGTTTATCAAGGAATTAAAGGAGAAAGAAGGATGCATGAGGCATGCTGGGGATCTGCTGCAGGGAAGACAGGGTTAAACCAGCCCTGAGCACTATGGAGCATGTTTGAAGGAAGTCTCACAAAAGTAATTTTAACTCCCTCCGTCTCGCTCACTCCCTCCCTCCCTTACTCTCTCCTCCCCTTCGTCTTCCCGGTTGTACATTATTCTTCATTCTTTACATTGTGGTTATATTTATTCCATGTTCCATTGACGCCGTATATTAAAAGTGCCAGTTCTGAGCTTCTGCTGTACAAGGGGAGAGAAAGGAAGGGAAAAAAAAGAAAGAAAGGGGGGAAAAAAAGTGCTGGTATTCAGTTCCTGTGAGCTCTTGCTCACTTTGAGCGCTGTTCCTATTACACAATAATGTGTTATTTTGTTGAATTTTGGCATCCATCTAGCTCATCTGGTCAGGAGCCAAAAAATTAGAGTGTGTCAGTCCACCAGTTCCTCTGCAGAGACGCGCTCCCCTCGCCCAGCGCGTGCTCCGCGCTCCTGGCCTGGGGCCAGCAAGGGAAATCCATTTTACATACAGAACGCACAGAGCTCCAGCGCTCCGAGACTTTTTACCTACTAAAATAACTTTATGGACAAATGCCAGCCTGCGAGGCACATGCGGCAGGGAGCGTTTGGCACCGAAAACACGGCGAAGCGCGCGGCGGAGGCACCGAAGTTTTCCAGAAATGAGGAAATGGCTGTCGGTGCCGTCGTGGCACCTCACGTGACTTGGCACCGCCCGCCTCATTGGCCGGCCCCGCAGCTCGAGCAGCCGCCATGTAAGGAGCGGGAGCTTCGCCCCTCGCTGCATCCTTAAAATGGCGGCCCCGCCGCGCGCCTGGCGAGCCAGCCCAGCCCCAGCCCCAGCCCCAGCCCCAGGGCTTCTTTTTGTCCCCAACGTT
>WBMY01015705.1:448340-509106 GCA_013397315.1 Donacobius atricapilla
TTTTTTTTTTTTTTTTTTTTCCCCCCTCCTTCCCCCTCTGCTGAAGTTTTTATAAACCTTTACAGATTTGAGTAGAAACAGATTTCTCACAACTTGCTCCGCGTCTCAATTTCACAGCTCAGCATACACTCAGGCACTGTCAAAAGCTTGACAGCGTTCCAGGGAAAATATTAACTGTAAACTTTCCAACAGGAATTGAAGGCACACACGGCTCCCGTCAGGATGGCCCCTCCACCAAGAGCAGGGAAGGCAATGTTTTCACAGGTTTCCAGAGCTCGCGCCGCTGCCAAACCCACCGCGACCCCCAAGATGGCCCCGCTTCGCCGCATCACGGGCACAATTAAGAGGCTCGCCCGCCATGTGCCTTGCGCTTGCAGGCCGGACCCATTGAACACTGCATGCTCTGATGTATAAATATTTGCCTCTGGCTAAAGTTCAAGCAGCCCTCTGTGGCTGCCAGACACAACAGAACACCAACATCCAAGGGAAAGTGTTTACTGCAGCACTGGCCAACGCAGCGACTGCCAGCGAGCGAGCCGCTCGCCTCGGCCCGGCCCGCGGGCGCTCATCGCCGAGTACATGGCTGTCGGCCACCCCGTGCCTGCTGCCCTGCCCAGGAAATGGTTAATTTATTAACTGCGCCAGTTCGACCTCGTCTGCACTGACGGCCTGGCATGCGGGACCCTGGCGCGAGGGAACACGGCCTCTGCACAGCCCCAGAGCGTTAACCCTTCGTCAAGGGAAGGTCCGGCCTGGCGTGAGGGACCCTGGTGTGAGGGAACACGGCCTCTGCACAGCCCCAAAGCGTTAACCCTTCGTTAAGGGAAGGTCCGCAAGGCCCTTGGGTGCTCCAGACACTTTCTGCCCAGCCCTTTCCCCAAGCTGGATCGTTCTCCTGGATTGGATCGTGAACACAAGAGCTCCCAAAAGCTAGTGCACGGCTAATGGCCTGAGCGTGCCGCGGACAGAAATGGATAGATTTTGAAAGGTACAGCAGTTGCTGGTGATGCAATGCTGTTTTAACGGACACAAAAATAAATTTTCTCACTTCTCTCCCACCCTCCAAACCAAACAGAGTTTAGAGTCCTCACCAAGTAAGGGGTGCAAAATCCAACTAATTCAACTCACGAATCAGCTGCTTCAATGTTCATAAAACCACTCTGGAAAGGTAAGGAAAGGAAAGGAAAGGAAATAAACTGGGAGAACCCTGTAGGAGGCCTGGCTGTGATCAGAGCTGTTGTCATTGCGGTCATCCTTGAAATGGCTTCCCAGTACACCAGTAATTGCAGCGTTAAAATGCAGTAAAGGAACATGCCAAGACCCTGCACATCTGACTCGTTCGTACTGTAAATCAAGTGGACTTCCCTATGAACAAACAGGAAAAACTGTATTTCAGGAAAATGTCTCAAAGAAAGAGAGTGGAGTTACTAAGGAAGGAAGAGATGAAACGAATAAAAAGCAAGCAAGCCTTCATATTATAATTTAACAAAAATGTTAGAAGTTTTACAAATCATTATTTTGGTATTTCCTTTAATGTATGGATTAAAACAGCTGAAATACTCGACTTTTGTCAGAGTCTTAAAGCAGATGTTTTGTAGCAAGTTACATGCTTTGCAGCAGCTCTAGGCCAGGCAAAAATCTTTACTCCCTATTACTTTCTTAGTCTAGGTTTGAAAAAAAATTCACGGTAAACCTCTACAAATAATCTATCAACTAATCTCATTTCTTACTCCCTTTTCTTATTAAAAAAAAAAAATAGAGAAAGCTTAACGAAGATTCGAAATCTAGAGTTATACAGAAAATATCTCATGAAAGTTTCTTGTTTAATGTGAGTCTTAACACCTCTGCCCTGGCTGAGCAGCCCGGGGCAGCCGGCGAGCGGCGGGTGATGTCAGCGCCGTCGATCTCCTTTAGACCTAAGAAGCCCAGCACTAATAGTATCAGGACGGGCTTCCAGGAGGCCCAAGCGAATCATGTGAAAGAGGATCACAGAGGAATGTTCTGTTCCCACTGTGAACAAGACAGAATTAACTCTGAGATGCTTCCTTCTGCTGCCCTGTTTGGCCGAAAGGTCAGAACGATTAGCTCTCGTATACTGGGAACCCACCGTCAAAACAAAACGTGGCCTAAACCTTCCTCTGTTTTAAACAGGAGACGTGCTTAGGAAGGATCATTTCAGATGCATTTAAGGTTATGATTTTTCATTCTGCCTTGCAACAACAGCTGCCTGCTAACTTTTTGTTCTTTCCAGAAGACTCAAGAAAGGGTTTTTTGGAGCCAAATTACCTTTTTCTGCAAAATTTAAAGAAAGAAACAATGTGGACAGAAGAAGGCAAGCCTGATGTTTAAGTCATTCTGCGTTTAAACAACTTTACTACACTGGCAAGCTTAATTCATTACAACAATGATTCTATCGGGCAGATTTCTGTAGAAATATATACTTTGTTTACCACAATGAGGATTCCTTTACCAGTCATGTCTTTGAAGTCCAAAGATTAAAAAGCAGATACATGGAAAACATTAAAATTGCCCAAATGCTTTGATACAGTGTTTGTCTACCTTATGCTGAAGAAAAGGTACTTACCAGATCTTAATTGACTATATATTTAAGAATGATCATAGCAACATATTCAGCCTATTACCAGTGGGTATGAAATGTTACACCCAATAAATGTTGTGTGACATGCACCTAATGGGTATTCTATCATGTTCAAAGAGTATAAAACAAACACAGGAAAAATTTCGTCCAATTGTATCTTTTTCATTGAGCATCAATGTAAATATAGTCTGAAGCAATCAAAATGCTAGAAATATAAATATTCCTTTTAAAGCCACTGAATCCATCACTTTACTAGGAAAGGCTTAGCTATGTTATTTGCAATTCCCTCATTGCACAACAATGTACATTACTGTCTGTAAGCTCTAATTTGGCATGGCGCATCATTAATGACCTGAATGGTGGCTGTTTCACACATACATATTTAATTACAACAGCTGAACAAATTACATATTTATGCTTTATAAAGGGGATTGCCAGTCTAATTCATTTGCTATGCATGCAGGTACAGGGCTCCATCTGCAACAGCATCTGCACAACAAGAGCTAACAATTATCCATTGTAAGTGAGTGAGTGTATCTGGTGAAACCTGTAAGAGATGCAATCGTATTAACCACTTCACTGCCTACAAACCAGTATTTTCTCAATGGACCACAATATTTTAAATAATTTATCAACAATAATACTACTTTGCATTTTCACAACATCCCTCATCTGAACATCCTCTGAGCACTTTATATGCTATAAAAAATTAAGCCTTAAACACTCCTGTGAGGAAAGTAGTTCTTATCCCAACAGCATATATGGGGAAAGGAAGGCACCTAACCCTGAGGGGCTGGTTCTTCAAAAGGCACAAAAGGCTCCAGTGGACTTGTGCTGATTTAAATTATTTTAACCTATGAACTTGCCCAATGTGAAAGGTGAGCAAAAAATCAGCAGCAAAGGGAGGCAGATCTCCGTAAAATTAATACAGTAGTTTAAGCCTTAAGAAGACTTGGCTTCCATGGGCTTTTGATCAAGCTTAAAATTATTATCCAAAACCCACCGTCCTTAATTGTACAAAAACTCTTACTGAATTATCTAACTAGCCCTCCAGAACATGAATAATTATTTCTAAAAATTCTCAGAGAAATGGCAAGAGATCAGAATACTGGAAAAATTAGAAATGTGATATAAATCTTCCAGAAAGAAGAGAAGAGTAATCCTGGCACTAAGAGTCCAAACTAATGTTTACAGAGTAAAAAATTAACAGAACAAAATCGAAGCACATAAGGGAGACAACTGAGCTGCCTGAACCAATTAGAATTACTGTTTTAGTGCGGATATTTTTTGACAAACCAGATATATCTATGGTGTATATCAAGTAGGATGACAGTATTAATAGAACAATAGAAGTTGTATATTTAGATTCTGGCAAAGTACTTAGTGCAAACTCTCATAAAATTCTGCATCCGCAGCATTATTTTGACTTGGTTCTGAAGTTACTGGATGGATTGAAAACTTACTGGAATGGATGCAAATTTTGAATAATCCCCTTCTGGGCTGAACCTACTCATTTAGTGATGTATTATGGGGAAAGAGACAGCCAGGAGGAGAACCCCGTCTTCTTTAAAATCTTTCGTAAAAGAAAAATAGGAAGGGAACAAAAATCGTGCATAGCCATGAACCAGATGTTTGATGTAACAGAAGAACAAAGAAAGGTGCTAGGAGTCTGAAAGCCGTCTGAGCACAGAATAAATTTAGTTTCAGAAAAAGGGCCAAACACAATAAGAAAACCAAATAATGACAGGGAGAGAAAAAATGGGGGAATAACATTTCAAAATAAGCATAATGGTGACAGCAAAGAGATGGTTATACAAGAGCTGGCCATGTTGCAGGGCAGCAGCAAAAGTCAGTGAACCTTCTGGCAGTCCAACATTTTTGAGAAGTGGAAGGTTTTTCATTATTTGGGACATTCAGAAGTGAAGTAGATAATCAGAGCTCTATTGGACAGGCTGTGCAAGATCAAACAAACCCTCTCCATCTCTAATTTCTCTGGCTTTACAGGAATGTTAAAAAGCTTAAGAATGTTCACATAATAAATACAGAATAAATCCAAGGCACAGCATAACTACAGGATTATCAAAACTGATTTCAACTTCAATACCTGAAAAAGGAAGCGTTTAGGAGCAAATGAATCAATAGTGAAGTTTCCGGTTATCATTTACAGGCTCTATTTAGAAATAAATAGGTCTAAATAGGCTACTTGGCATGGGGCAGCTGTAGGTCAACATTCTGCATCAGACACTGTAATTTGCCATAAGTGCAGAGGTGCTCATTAATTACAGGGAAATCTGAAAGTATCCCTCAGGCCTATGGTGAGGCTGCCAAAGTGTTCAGTGAAGTGCAGGCTCCCTCCAGGAAGTTCTGGTGCTGCTGCTGCTTTAAAGCCATGATTGGGCTGTGCTGTACAAAAGATCAGCTGTCCCAGGATGGATATCTCAATTGGAAAAGCTATTTTATCGAATTAACAGCTATGGTGTTCTCTGAGTGCACCAAGTGCCACAGCTGCTTCCATGTCAGCATCCAGCATCATCTGGATCTGCTGGCCCCACCGACTTCCCTCAAACACACATCTCTGGCTCTCCCTCAGGCAACAGAGCAAAAAAAGACAGGACAGAGAAAAAAAAAAAAAAAAAAGAAAATCCCTTTTTAGGTCTGTGAATGGTGAAATAGGAATTCCAGACATCTCCTTCCCTCAGCAGGGCAGCTCTGACTTCCTCTTGGCCCAACCTGCCCGATATTTCTGGATCCTGGCACCAGAGTGACGGAGGGAACTCCTCACGGCGCCCAAACCCCGGGCAAGCCAGTGAGTAAACTCTGAACATCTTCCCTGGCGCACGCAGCCAATTCCTCCCCGGTCCGTGCAGGAGCAGTGGAGCTGTTCAAAGGTTTAAACTGCTCCAAAAGGAACTAAAATACAGTTATTTTGAAATGGGAGGGAGGCGCAATTGCTTAGTGGACACATGCCAGGCAACATCTCCGTAATTACATTTTGTTCTGTTGCAATGCCTGCTTTTCCTACACCCTTAATTAGGCAAGAAAAATCAGGAGAAAGATCATCCCCATTTCTCCCCAGCTTCTCGGGTTAACATTACACAGGATCAACTCCTGTACCTAAATGCCCTGTCACAGTACCTCGAGTGACCTTGTCAACTCTGAAAGCTGGTCAACAATCCTCTTAATGCCGGGAAACACAAGCCACAGGTTTAACTCTGCTGCCAGGGAAAGATGCGAGCAAGAAAATCAGATTCATTTTGTGCTTCCATTCCCCTACTCCCCTTTTAGACATCAGCGGGTCCAAAGCAACCCATCATTAAAGCTACACTTAAAAACAAGGTGGAGGGGGAAAAGAGAGTCTCAAAATGAGGTGGCTGCTGCTTGGATTAGCTGGGAACGTGTGCAGGGCTGGCAGAGAGATACCGGGATAAGGGCAGCTCGACTCTATGGCAGCTGGGTGAGAATATGACAGAGCAAGAATGATCCTTAGTACAGCAAGCAGTTACCCCAAAGGAGAAAACGTTTTAAATGAGGATTTTGATAGCCTGATCTTTAACTTCTCCAGTGTAATCTCAATTGAAAAAGGTAAGTATATACATTAGGTTTCACTCATTATTTAACGCTGCACACTCAAATCCAGAAGTTGATGACCCTTTAAAATAATGCTCCCTTTAAACACATAACCAAAGTCCTTAGACCTCTGCATCTAAGGTTTTTAAAGATGCACTAGAACCACAGAAAAAGTATTCTACTTATAAGAGTGAATCGATTTGTATAATAAATTTTCTGAGACAATTTGGTTTTTGTTTTCTTTTGTTTGTTTTGTTTCAGCCAGTTGGAGCATTTATATGAAAAAGATGGGGTCAGTTTGTAAGTGGAATAAAGCTGAATACTTCAACTCAAAGCAAAGTGATGGGTTTTTTGCATGTTATGGGACTGAACCATCATTATGCTTAAGTTCCTTCATTTGCATATCCGATTTTTCCATGCCTCATGCCATAATCACTTCTCTACGTAATGCTGCAATTTGCAACTGGAGAGATAATAACGATTTCATAAACAAGATTATAACTCCAGGTATTTAATAAAGCAACGGGAATGCAGGATTACAAAGGAACAACTAAGGTAGTGCACTGAAATTCCTCAAGAGGAATTAAAGCTGAACAACAAAAAAAAAAAAACACCCAAAAAAACCCCCAAAAACCAAAAACCAAAAAAACACCCAATAATTGAAAACAGATTTTTGCAAATTTTCCAGCCTCGTTCTTTAGGCAACTATAACTCTTTAAACTGTCATTTGTAAAATTCCACTCGGATACTCCCCAGACTGCTGCAGCGGGTGCCTGTAACTTCAGTAGCTGCTCTCGTGACTGTGGGGCTACTGCAGTTGTGTTCCTGCGATGCTCAACGCCCAGAGCCTCGCTGAAATATTCATAAAAACACACACATATCCCCCCCCTCGAATTTAAAAGCTAATAATGAATCGTTTTTTGCTGAATTGTCTGAAAATGTGCAGCTATCAAAATGTTTAGGATCTTGTTGTGTGCATGTCGAGCTGACAAATGTGCTAAGAGCATCGAGTTCAAATGTCAGACGCTGATCCAGACTGGCTGAAGCCTGTTAGGTGCAATGAACTCTCCCCCGAAGAAGTTTACTGTAAAGAGGCCAAGTTGTTCTCTTAAAATAGCCTGTGTTAGCTGGATCCAAGAATTACAGTCCCCTTGGCCAAAGGTGTACAGTTGGGATGACTTCTGCTCCCTCTTGTCAGACCTTCTTGAGCCCAGAACAGTCATGTCTCTCTTAAATTAAGAGAAACTGCTTACAGATCTAGAAATGTCCTGCCAAACAGGAACAGCGCTGAAAACAAGTCAATATGGGTCAGTCAATGGACTATCCTGGGGAAGACACAAACCTCTGGCACTTGCCAAGCCCAGGCAGTTGTGAGATGAATCAAAGTGTTCCAGGAGTCCAAATTATCTTGGAACTTCAAATTTCGTCATCACACTTCATCTCCTGCCCAGGACAAAGCAGGGCTGAAGCCCAGCCCCAGCAGTTTGTGCTCTACTGGAGCAATGTGAGTTTCCCAGGGAATACTTTAAAGAAGCCAAACAACCACTCCAGAAAATTCAAGACGGGGAAAAAAATCTAAAATGCCTCCCATTTCCCACCTGGCAAATACAACTCACCTCAGGGGATACACATTACGATTACCAGTGGTATTTCCTAGCATAACATTTTATCTATTAAATTGATTTGCAGGTAACATTCCTACTGTGCAGCCTCTTAGAAAAAGCAAAAAGGGCCTCTTAGTTAACTGCTTTGCTTTGTTTTGAAAACAATGAAGATGCACAGTATTGTTTTAGTCTGAATAGTTTGTAATTGTAAAATCTTACTCCAGAAATATATTTGCATTAACCTGCCTGTATTTGAGTCCTCCAGAACACACTTCCCCTTAGCTCATGTATTTTTGGGCTCTGCCACTTTCTGACTTTAGGAGCAAGTTTGATGGTAAACTATTGTTTTAAAACAATTCTAAATGTTCCTTCCTTTCTAAGAAGCATGAAATTGCTGCCAACACATGGCTCCAATTCACAGGAATATTTATTGTGCTGATAATTGAACTCCAGTCATATGACTGAAAGAGGCTAACCCAAAAAAAAAAGAAAAAAAAAAGAAAAGAAAAGGCAAAAAGCTCAACTGTAATTTCTAGACATCTATAAATTTCTTATTCTTTCTGTGGAGAGGAAGCTCCCTGGGGCTTTCTGGATAGCCTCAGTTTTATTTATCACCCACTCTCTTCCAATCTATGAATGCCATAATTCTTCCTGTTGCAAAGAGATGAACATGGCCTCAGTCACACACTCCCCTCCTATCAACGAGACATTGCTAAATAGCAGTTATGGTAATGGAAAATATCGACGGCCCAAGGCCTTGCTATCAGCTTCAGTTCCTGTGGGCACAGAGCTCGGCTCTGAGATCCAAACCAGCCTCTGGTTGAGTCTGACCATGCCTCCTGCCTCGAACTCAGTGTCTGGGACAGGGAGACGAGCAAAGCAGGTCCCAAAATGATCTTCTAGAAGGGCTGCTTCACCAGGGGTCACGGCAGGGGAAGGACATGGATCTGATCACACGCTGGTACGGGCAGACCCTGCACCTCTGAAACTGTTCCCGGTGCTGTAAAGATTGTGAGCTACATCCCAGTAATTTTTGTCCTAAGAAAACACAAATACTGTATTACTGCAGCTCACATACAACAGTAGAACCCAACAGGTTCTCTCTACCCAAAGTTGCCAGTGCTTCTGAACAAAGAAGTGAGTATTTCTCGCAAGACCCAAACACGGCCACTTCCAGGCTCTTAAATGGCTTTTCAGTTAAATGAGCTCCAACTGGAAAGAGGTCATAAATTTTTAAGAAGACCTCCAAGTAATTTAAAATATGCTTTATTATCTTCACTTTACTTTGTCAATGATATTTTTGTTACAAAGTTAAAATACATTTGCTGATTGATTTTACCCTTAGCAGTTTGGAAAAAGTGGAGGGGTTTTTTAGTGCCTTAAACAAACCTTAATTTAATACCACTATTTTTGGTTCAATCACAATCAAATCTATGTTTATAAAGCTTTCCGGTGTCCAAATAGCTTTCTGCACTCCAGCACACATTGTTTAATATTTCTGCATAAAAAAAGCTTCTCATTTTGCTCAATTTAGGTGACTCTGCCAAGAAGTATTTCCGAGCATGAATAAGCCATGAAACATATATTCAAATTCAGATTAAAAATATGCATCTTTGAGCTTGGAATGAAGAATAAACACTTGGAATGAAGCCCTGGCCCTATTAAGGTCAATGGGAAGAGTTTAAAAGTGAGTTGTTCATGATTAAGGAGATGTGGGTTCTAGCATCAGCTTCTCACACGATGCAGATTCCAGCTATCATTGCCCAGTCTCTACCAGCAAAACAGAAATATTGCCACCCCTCACTGTGCATTTGTGAAAAATTCTAAGTGCTGTGTGTATTTTAAAAACTCAAGAGTCAGATGAACAACTCAGTAACTTGAAGAATTCCTTGCTACTACTTGGTACTACATGGGGGAGTAGAACTAAACCAAAGTTGCACAGCAGCTTGTGAACTTTACAATTTGTAGTTTGAGGAACACGGTGTTTATTTTATTTTTCACATTGGCATAGGTGTGCTTTTCTAAAATGTCCGAGGGAACTACTTCTGGCTTTTCAAACATTTCTGAGGAGTGAAACTCTCTTGCATCCTCCTCAGCTACTGTTCAGATTAGGTCTCTTCACCATCACCACTGGGTCTGGTGGTAGGTATCCCTGCCCATGGCAGAGGCTGGGCACAAGACGAGCTTTAAGGTCCTTTCCAACCCCAACCCAAACTCAAACCAACTTGTGACTCCATGATTTTATAATATTGCTCATTTGTGTGAGTCAAGTGAGATCTGGACACACATCAGCTGTGCTGGTTCCCACTGACTGAGCACTTTTCCCTGGAAGTTAAATTTTCCTTTTCCTTGCTCTGTGGTTTTAGGGGCTTTGCATTTCACCTTTCTTCTCTCCTGACAAAAATTATCATAAGTCAAACCTTGTTTTCCAAATAAATGGAGAACTTCGGATTAACAAACAAGCCAAGTCCTGCTGCAAACGGAAAACATTGATAAGAGAGTACAAAGAAATATTCACAACTACTGGCCACAACTAAACTTATTTTCTAATGAATCATTACAGCTGAATGCACACACTGGAAAATATTGTCACGACAGATACCACCAGACCTTCAGTTGTCTGTCCCTTCAAATCTTCCTGAGAAATTTCCAGGATAGTCTGGCTTGGGGCAGTGGTTTCTATCTTAATGACAGCCTCAAAGAAGAACATTTCTCACAACTCCTTGTGTGCTTTTAAAGCCCAGCCTGCAAGTTTTGCCACTACCCAGACCCAGCTCTGGCCAGATCTTTACAACTGCCCAGATTGGAAAAAAAAAAGGAGAAAAGAAAGTTCTGCTATCTTGCACAGGATTTTTGCAGTTCATTCAGCAATCTGCCTTTCTATTTAAAGTATGTATGTCTGTGTGTGCATTTATTAGCAGTGAGCAGTATCACAGGGCTCTGCACAAAACCCAAAGCTCAGGCAGTTGCTTTTTCTGCCCTAAGACACAACTAAAATGTGGGTGATGTAGAAGAGCAGTGTCTAGGATGAGAAAGTTGCTTTGCCATGTAATCTCAAAACCACTCTGACTCCTACTTAAGCTCAGTTTCCCTTGGTCTTTCCTTTGTGGTCTTTTCGTATGGCCACAAAACGTCAGTTTTGCTATGGTTATTTTGGGGATGTGGATGGGTGCCTGCATGTTTCAACTACCACCTTCCCAAGAGCACTGAGGAGCCGTGCAAGGATCCTGGTCCCCTGGGCTCCTGGAAGGATTCATGAGCTAAGGAATGCCTTGGTTTGTGCCATTCCACCACCGTTCCAAAAGCTGCTAAAGTTGATAAAACACACTGAATCAAATCTAGTAAACTCCACGGGTGTCCCTGGCTGAGGGGCAGCATAGCAGTGTTAGAACAGCATCACTGGTGGAATATGTTGTGCATTATGTAGTTCAACTATTGGCCAAATAAAATAGGAATCAAAGCACTGCACGAAACATAAAGGTAGAAAAGCTCAGTAGGATCACCCAGCGCTCTGTGTCCACAGAATGATCCATACAAACACAGTTTTAGTCCTTCCTCTGCTTTCAAATGACTCAAACTGAAGGGCATTTAATTTTTCTCTTGAGGAGTATGCCACATCTACTCCATTTCTTTGATGGTATGTGTTTTAGTTGCATTCCCAAGTCCCAACCTAAATTATCCTTCACTCTCCTTAGTGTTCACACCCTTCATATCATCAAAGACCTTTCACATCTTCTCCCTAAGGTGAGTTATACATATTTAGTGCACCAGACTGCGATAAGATTATCCTCAATAAACAGCACTTAAATAAGGGGCCCATTGAGTTGGAGGAAGTCTATCTGAGGACAGGGTTGTTAGAGAAATAGGGACGGGGCAATCTGGCCTTAATCTTCACCCATAAATCAATAATAGCAGATACCCTCAGCAATTGCTCTTTGTTCTGACTTTCCACGAGCGTGGCCGTTAGGGCTTCCAATAACTGGAACTGATTTTCTGGGAGAAACAAGCCAAGGGAGAGAAGTAATGAAGCCCTTTAAGGTAACAGGATACTGCCACAGAAGTGACCCAGTTGAGAGGACTTTGGTGCATTCACTTCTGGTTTTACCACATTTGCTCACGTTCCTGCTTGTCCAAAGCTGTCTCCTTGCCCAAAAAAGGTCACTGAGACAGCAGAGCTCCACCCACTAGGTACAAAATAGGGTAGGAGAAATTCTCCATGAAAGGAGAATTTTTGTTACTGTTCATGGGGTAAAAGACAGGGAAAAAAACCCTATTTCTGACCCTTAAATGAGGACTATCAAGAAGGCCAGCATTTAATGGTTTGTAAACACAAACTCAGAGCTATAAATGCATTGCTTATTCCCACTATAATCCCTTTTTGAACTGGTTCCCCTGATGAATATAAGGAGTATTGATTTTTAAACCCATGTAGGTTCTTAGAGACAATGCAGACTGACTTAATTATAATCAATAAAATTTACAGACAGTGATGCAACCCAGCAGAAGCATTCCCACCAAAAAGTATAGCATAAGAATACTCCGGTTTCCCTACAGCACTGCTAGAATATGACCTTAATACATATTTTATTATGTATAGAAGCTTGGCCATGAATCCATCAGACCACCTGCATCTCCACAGTTACATCTCATCTGGTACTGCCTACGAACAAAGGGAGAGGGAAGTTCCAGCAGATTTTGCAAGAGCTGCTGCAAACATCCCTCTCCTTTTGGATATTCTCCCATCCTTCAGACTACTTACTCTCACCATGTCTATCTGAAACTATTTCTATCGCACTGATAAAAACGCTAACAGGCAGAGAGACCAGAGGTGAGATTTGTCTCACCTACAAGTGTCAGTCTAATGGTTGGGCAGGGCTCAAAGTGAGGCTGCCTCTGCTCTTTGTGGAGCCAACAGTGAGAGCCAAGCAGACCCAAAAGGAATTTGCTGGGCTGAAATGCCCTTGGGGAGTGCCCCCCTCCCTTTCATCAAACAACAGAACCAGCCTACAGAACCATCTTAGACCAAATACCCAAGTTTAAGACAGAAGGACTTAGATGAGGTTTACCTAAGCACAAAATATTCACCAGGATCAGTCTGTGGCACAATCAAGTAGAATGATAATCTGGCACACTTCAGACTAGGCCAAAAATCCCCAGTGCGTCCTTCTTTTCATGAAAAGGTAGGAAAAACCAGTGGCAGAAGGAGGAACAAGGCAGAAACCTGGACCTAGACTGGCTTTTAAACCTGCCTTCTATGCAACTCTCTACTGGTTCCTTGCATCTGCATGAATGTGGGACTCACCATTCCCAACACACGGTTACCTGCAGGTCTGCCACGGAGAGGGCTGTGCAGTGCCAAAATACTTAAACAGCAGAAGCCACCCTCCCCAGGACTGAGAACCACACACGCATGTGCACAGAGCGACCGTTTATACCTTGAAATGTGAAATGTGTTTTGGACATTAGAGGACACCAGTTCCTGCATTGCATCTGGCTACAAACCTTCCAAAATCCACACTTTCCAAGTCCTACCTTTTGGATGCACCACACTTCACCTCAGCGTTGGGTGTTCCAAGGTAATAAATCCTTTCTTGGCCCCAGCTATGAAATACCACGAACCAGACCAACCTCCTGAGATGATGCCAACCATCTGACAGACATGGGACCAAACCCTGACTTAGCTCTGAGGTTACAGTGCCCAAAGAAAAGCTGAAATACACGGAGGGATGCGAGCTGGGAGGATGCAGGGGGAACAGTCATTTCCGCACTCCATAATTCTACACGGAAACAGTCAGTCTGCTCTCTCCCAATAACTAATCTCCACAAAACTGCTGTATTACTAATTACCACTATTAAATTTGAGAGAAAACAATGAGTACAAACTGTCTGACCACCCATGTAGCCTGGAGCCCACCTTTCTGCTTTCTAAGTGCTTTTGAAACAGCTCTGCACTAACGGCTGTGACTTTCTCTCCGTGACAAATTAGTCCATGCTGACAGCCCAGGCTATTTGTAAGTGTGGAATAAAATCTAAGTAAAAAAAAAAAAAAAAACAACAAGAAGATACCTTCTTTTGTAAATATCTTTCAGCTGGCACAGTAAATTACATTGATTCAGAAGTGACTCATTTCCAACGCTGCACACATTAGCAGCCAGTATTATTCAATTTGAGATTTTAATTTATAACATACTCTTGGTAATGTACTCCCAATACATTCCTCACTTCCCTACCCTGTGACTGACAAAAGATGAAAGATCTTTACTGTATAAATATTTGATATTAAACCCTTCACTCTGCTGTATTTCTTCCATTGTCAGTTCCCATTTGCAAATACTATACATTGTCCAAAAAAGTGCTGATCTCGGCAAAGGGCATGTGCTTGTAGGCAGCCCTGCAGCTCCCGCAGCCGCTGCGCCGCTGCCAGGGGAGCGCTGAGAGGGTTTCTCCCGCTGGGAATGAGCCCTGCTGGCCAAGGGATGTGGTCACTCCAGAGGGCTGGATGTGGCCCCGCCGCCCCAGGGCCGGAATTCTGGGAGCGGGAGCAAGGAGCACGCCTGTGGCTCTGCCAGCAGGACTTGCCTCTGCTCCTGCGGCCAGCCCTTGACCCGGGTGAGAACGAGAGAGTAAAAATCCCTCTGTTAGGTAAACCTTTTCCAAACTCTTCTGTCACCTTGTCTCGGGGTGAAACTGTGTCAGGAGGCAAGATTAGATAACTTGACCTAAATCGTGCTGGAAATCTGTGGCAGACCTCGGCTCAGATCTCCTGACATCCTGTCTTGCGCATTACTGACAAGACCAGCCCTAATCTAGTAGGAGAATCCTTTTCCAAACTGTTACTTACTAAGAGCTAAATGCCACCAGCAGACATCCTCGGTAAAACCCTCCTGGCTGAGGCCAGATTTGGTTCCTATTTCTAACCCGAATCATAGGAGGCTGCTCACCACCAGCTACTCCTGGCTCCCACCTCTTCTCCCAACACTTCCCGCTATTCTTGCTTGTTAAGCACTTATTATCTAATCCAAAAATACTCCCTGTCCCATGAAGTGCACAAACCAGAGATTATTTATCCTGCTCTGGGACACTTCTTTGATCAAATGAACGTTGCTGATTATTGTTTGGTCATTGTCAGGCTGCAAAAGGTCCCTTGATCAGCTACTCCTACTTTCTGTGATTGTTGAGAAGAGTTATTTCGGGATCCTGCAGCTTAGATCATGCAGGTATTTCATCCCAAGATTTAAGGCAGCACGTTTGAATGCGTTACCCTACTTAGATACATAAAAAATAATTTCAACTGGGCTAAATTACCTTTATTATCAACCCTGGTAATTCCATCGCAGCCATTTTCTTGACTGATGTAGGGAACACTATGAAATGAATCCTCTGAGAAGAAGATGGAAAAAAACAAGACAGTGATCAATGGATTCAATTAGTTACAGTATAATTCCACCAAGATGAAAAAGATCCAAGACGCAATGCAACTTCTCCAGCTCAGCTAACAGAAGTTAGAAAGAACCTGCTGCTACTCTGGACCTTTTTTTTTTTTTTAATACTCTCTGGAACTCCTAATCCATGTAAAGCAGAAGTAGAGAAATTACCAGCAGTACTCAGCAAAACACTGGGAGTACAGAGAGGCTGTGCCACAGGTGGAGGCTCCAAAAGAGTGTTTTAATGGACTAGATACACATTATGTCTGTATTTCTTCACACATAGAAAGCGTTATAACAACAGAGAGATTTCTCTAATGACAACAAAATCAAACCTTCCCAACAGCACATCCAAGCAAGAAATAACAATGCTGTCGCTACGCTGCAGAGCAACAAATTTCTCGTCTAATAATTCCCTCAACGTTTCCAAACTCCTGCTTTCAGCATCTTTACCCGCAGAACGCCAGGAAAGCAGATTCCCTTAATGCACAGGTCATCTGAATTACAGCCTGACTCGGAGGCACACAGACCTCTCTGCCCCGCGCTGTGTGACACCCCCTTGTCACCGGGGTCACCACCGCAGGCGCGTCCCGGCAGCTGATGCCATTTGTGGTAAGCGCGGCGGCTGGGGAGGCGGTGGCGGGGAAGGGAGGGAGGCGCGAGGAAGAGCATAAAGACACAATTTAGTTAATCACATTATTAAGATCTTCATCGCCGAGAGTACTTAGCACATGGAAATAGTCAGTTTACAAGATCCGAGCGGAGCAATCTGTATATTACGCCCGGGACGTTCCAGCGCCGGGAAATATGTAAATGTCATCATCTTAAAAGATAAAGGCATGGAGGGAGCAGGGCTTTTTTGCATGTAAAGGAAATAAGATGAATGAATAAAGCTGATCAAATGATTAATAGAATCCATAATCTTAATCTTATTATTTCTAAAGAAGCAAAGGCTGTTCAGTTAAGAGCTAGGCGTCTCCATTTCATTAGGAACAATTATATTCCAACTGATCAAGATCTACACCGCGCAGCCCTCACAGCAGACTCGTTTTTATATTTCCTGTCATTTCAGTGAGACCAACAAAGTTGTTGATGATTTGCAAGGAGAAAGCTCTGGAGATGGGTGTAAACAGATTTTAAACAACAGATCTGGCCAGGGTGATTTAGGACCTCCCCCTTCTGAGGACACACAATGCAAGGCAAAGGCAACCATGTGCTTGTTTCAAGATGTCTAAATCCCAGCCACGCTATCCATCTGAAAGGGGGAAAAAAAATAAAAAAAGAGATGTTTTATAAAATGTTTTCACACCCTGTTGGGTTAAGAGACAGTGGGTATTAATCCTATGGCTGCTTCCCCAGGCTTCCTCTTTGTGGTCAGCAGTGAAGCTGTGGTTGGGCAGAAGGAGGCCAGAGGCATATTTTTTTTCCTCTTTTTTTTAATTAAAAAAAAAGTCTGTGTTAAAACAAGAGAAAGTGGACCAGTTACACAGCACAGCAAAAACCACAGCCAGCCCTCTCTGCTGTTGCTTTCCCCCTAAATGTGGCCTACAGTGATTCTGCTTTCCAAAAAAAGGTTTAATTTAAACCATACAGTGCTACAAGCTGCCACGTTTCCAAATTCCACATTCCTTTCTAATCTGTGCACTTCAGAACTGACAAATTCTGCTTCCAATGGTACCCAGACTAACTGTGAGGAAGGAACTGCAGCTAACCCTCGATCATTCCTCCCCTCGATAAGGAAAACCACCCCCCCGCCTGCCCCTAGCCCCTGGATTTTGCCGAACTTTTTAAAATTATCATATTTAAGGGACCCAGATTCAGTGTTTGTAAAATCTTCAGTTCACTTTTCACACCGGGGAAAAAAGCATTTCCAGGACTCAGGGAGCAGGGAGGAAGGGAATTCCCAGTCCAGAATAAATCCACAGAACTGCCTTGATGACTTTGGAAAGGCAATTTGCAGCTGCCCAGGCTGTGCCCTGGGCGCTCTGTTTGCAGGAGCTCACATGGAGAAGGATGTTGGCTCTTCTCTGCCATGCAACCCAAAAACGTGCTGTGCAGAAGAGCCTTCCCTCATTAAAAGTTAGGTAAAGTAACCCTCTCAGCAAGAACAAGGGGGCAAAGGGGATGTCCCTGCTTTGTCCTTGAGCAGGAGTGGCCCACAGTGACACTAGGGATGCAAGAGGAGCCCCAGATTTTGCATTCCTTCAGAAAACCTATAGACATGGGACCCAAAGCTTCAAGGAGCATCACTGCAGAGCCCCTCCAGCACAGGGAGAGTCTGATGAAGGGTGACTCGAGGGTCCCCATGGGCTCTGGGGCACACACGCTGCTCCATCAGCCAAACCCCAGGAGAAGAAACAGCCCCTTGTGGGCTGGCACAGCCCGTGGGGGTTCCCTGGGAACCCACGGCCACATCCAATTTCATGCCTTGCCAGGCTGGAGGAGCACCTGGAGCACCACTGTCATCCTGGAAACGACTCCCCCACAGTTTCTGGCCTCCAGCAAATACAAGTGAGAGTTTTGGGTTGCCCAACAGGTGGATTTATTTCTGTCCCGGGATTTTTTGGCCCTCCTGCAGCTCTAAGACACACACCCATACTCATGACTTTGTCACCGCAGGGTAACAACACGAGCCCTTCAGTAGGGGCTCCCATCTTAACCACCCAGCAGGATGATTTCAGGGCACATCCACAACTATTTATGCCATCTCCTGCAGACAATCTGCTGCTCAGTGGGACACAGGAGTGAGGAGAAGCGACTGGATGGCTCCGACTCCAGCGGAACGGAGGGAGCGCCGCTCGCTCGGGCTCCCACACCTGCTTTCTGCCGGGGCTGCATCCACCATGCAACGCCTCCTGCCAACCCCGAGCACAGCAAAAGCATATGTCACATCTCAAAAAGCATGGCATTTTCAAACTCCTTTTTTTCTCTTTGCCTTCTGCTTTCTGAGCCGTTAAAGTGCAGATGAGGAACATTTTCAGGCTTTTCTCAAGAGTCAGAAACTCCAGCTTTCATTTTTTTTTTCTTTTTTTTCCTTTTTTTTTTTTTTTTTTTTTTTTTTTTTTTTTTTTTATGGCAGCCGAGATACACATGGAAATTTTTGGTTACCTGAAGTCTTAAGGAAAACATCAAACCCGGTGAGGCTCACGGTAAGAGCAACTGCCTGGTCACTGCATGCATCTTAAACCACCGTGTAAATCACAAAATAGTTGAGCTCAGTGTTTACTTTCAAGTAATGTCAGAAGTTGAGTGTGGAAGGCCAGGTTCTTAGCCAGTGTAAATCCATTTAAGTCACAGGCTCTTTCCCTGCTCCAGAATCATTGTGTTTATATTCAGACAATACACTCGACAGGCACCAGATGAGTGTTCTTAGCCTCAGCTCAATGATTTTTCTGGAAATGGAAAGAGCTTAGCTGTGGGATCCCTGCCAGGGTAGGAACTCTGAGGGGAGAGTTTTGAGGTGGGGATTTTCAATCAGAGTTGGGTCCATATTTCCCTAGCGCTCCTTTGAAAATCCGAGATGATGTTAGCAAACCTGATCAGGTCCTTTTAAAACAGAGAAATAGTATAAAACTGGCACAGAAGATAAACTATACTGATGTAATACATGCCTCAAGAAGTCGGTGAAACATTCAGATTTAAAACTAGCACAAACATGAATTTTTGTCACTTCTGCCAGGACAGTCCAATAAGGCCTTAAGTTTGAGTAAATGTCAGTCATTCTCAGTTGTCCCACTAGTAGTCCCAAATGGGACGTGCTAGCCAAAAATGGAAAGGAGGTACAGCATCTGCTTATGTTTAATTTATTTCTGCATTTTGGCGTGTTGTCCTGGGAGAATCAATGTTTTTAAGTGGCTGCATCTTTTTGAGCCAACTTGCTGTCCTTTGCTAACAAATCAAGGACATGTTTCTGGAAATGGAACCTACTCCCGTTGAAACCAGAGAGGTACAGGTATGGCAACCTTTCATTTTTAAAATTTAGTATGTGTTCTTAGAGTGAAATTCCCTCAGTTTCACTCAAACGGAACTCTAGAGCCCCCCCCTTGGACTAAGCCATAATTCTCATTAGCAGGAGTTAACGTGCATGGATCATGGAGGAATAAATCCACTTAAGGCAGGTCAGCGCTCCGGCTAAACCGGAGCGTACAGGGCACCCATTTCCAGAACTCTGGATTTATACAGAATCGTTGATGGCTGAAATCAGCCCACTGGCTTTAATAATTGTTGCTTTGAGCATGTGGGGGACTGGGGAGCCCTGCAAAGCTGAACAGGCCGAGCACCCCTGGAAGACCCTTCCAAGACTCTGGCCACAGCGTGTCCCGCTGATGGCAGCGGCGTGGGTGCCATCAACTTAACCCTAGGCAGAATGGAATAACATGCTCCTTTTTTAGGGCTGGTTAAAATAAAGAGCAGAGAGGCTCAGTGTGTACTTTTGATTTCAAATGCTAATTTTGATTTAATAGTAAGCGGCTTGTTTAAGAAGTAAAAGTGGTTCTGAAACACAAAGGTGCTTGGATGTTGTTATAACTAAAATGGGGCTGATCGCTAGGTTTTTAACAATTTGGTAACAAGAAAAACTGGTCACATGCTGGGACGTTTTATGCCAAGTCTCAGCCAGAGCAAAATTTTATGGCCAAGTTATAAACCCTTGAAAATAAGGGTTTATAATAGAAATGCTGACAGACCCTTAATTATAGCAGCACTAGCGGGCACTGTTGTAATAAGGCCCACATATTTTCCTCTTTGATCATTATTTATAGGATGCATTGGAAATCATCCCATTTACAACTGTATGCCCGCTCAGTTAGGTGGAGTTTTATCCATTAAGAAAGGGAAATACAAAGTCGGCTGCTGAAGAAAGCCGGGGGCTTTACCTCCTGGCGTTCCCGCAGCATTCCAGCCCCGGGCTGCAGGCAGTGACTAATGCCTTTACTCCGCCGGTTTGTATAAGAGGTTGAAGTTCAGGCTGGTGCAGTGCAGCATTCCCCAGGACCTGCTGCCTCTTTAGGCAGGCGATTAATCACTTGATCGATAGACCATATGATTAGGCACTAATAGCTGATAGGAGGAGAGAATAAACAACCATAAATTTGCTTTGTACTGAGTAATCCAAGTGTAAGAGAGGTCAGATAATGGCCACATAAGGTCATGTTGCCTAAGGAGCCCATATGGGAAAGATGGAAGATACATACATTTTTAAATATCTTCAATTATTGTTGTATTGCTGGGCAGGATTCGGGCTGCCCATGCGCCCCTCTCCTGGAGCACGGGCAGGCTGCTGCGCTCCAGCACAGGCTGGTATCAAACAACCGCTTCCACGCTGAGTTAAAAAAAGCAGAACAACCTCAAAAACCTCAGGCTGTGTGATGATCTCAAACTAAACATCCGCGCTGGCTGAGCTGGGTGTAGGATCAGTGGCCCTGGGAGGTCCTGGGATGTGGCAGGACCTATGTCCCCACCGGGTCCCTGCTGGGTCTGGCTCCTGGTGAGGCGCAGGTTCCATCCTGGTGCCACCACTGCAGCCCACGGCACCCGGGCAGGATGCTGGGCAGAAAAGCTGTCTTCAAAGGGCCATAAATCTCCAGCTCCCCACCCCCTCACCTCGTCCCTGCCTCCTGCCTTTTCTAAGGCTCTCTTCTTCCCCTGCATAAAAAATGGGCTTTTCAGGACTCAAGATGCAAACCAGGTTTTAAAGCCTTTTTCTTCCTTCCTTTTTTTTTTTTTTAACAGTAAACGCACCCTTTGTCTATGGCAACGAATTTGAGAAGAAACAAAAATGGCTGGTTAAAAAGAAGAAAAAAATACTTCAGTCACCCCAACAAAGGCGAGGAGTTTACAAACCTTCCCCGTCAGCGCCTGGGCGCAGGCAAAGTACTTACTTCATTAAGTTGAAACAAAACTCGGCCAGTAAAACCGTCAGCTCCATCCGAGACAACTGCGGGCCCCTTGCAGCACGTTCCCGACTGACCATCAGCAGACTATGGAAATTGCTTTTTCTGCCGAACAATCGTGGGGATAAATGCCCTCCTTTATCTGTGGGGCTATTTCTAGACTCCCCTTTCTCAGTGACGGGACATTCATGGGCTGCAATCTGATTTTGTTGCTTCTCAGCATTAGTGGGAAAGCGCATTCCGGGCTCTCCTGCTGGCACGGATTCCTCCCTCTCCCCCCGC
Source organism: Donacobius atricapilla (assembly GCA_013397315.1). Taxonomy (NCBI): domain Eukaryota; kingdom Metazoa; phylum Chordata; class Aves; order Passeriformes; family Mimidae; genus Donacobius; species Donacobius atricapilla. The sequence continues at coordinate 469,708 of WBMY01015705.1, forward strand.
CCCGTGCATTAACCGTGAGCACGGGTGTGTGTAACCACACATCCTTGCATTCAAACCTGGGAGGTGAGGATGTTGTTTGCCTGAGTTATAAAATGATTCTGTGCTTCAGATAACACCGAGGCTCTTGAGGTTCAAAGAGACCGAGATTGGAGCGCTCCCACAATGTCAAGCAATTCAAAATCACTGGAGTGCAGCAAGGACTTTATGTACACTTGACTTTGGGAGTCGACCTGTGCACAATCACTGTGGCACTCCCAATTCCTCTTTTTTTCCAATTTATTTCACAGGTGCAGCATACCAGAGACCATCGCAGCCACTCGCTGCACCCACCTCAAGAGCAGGTCCTGCTCCTCACATCAATGCAGACGAGCCCTTTAGTGCCCTGCCCTGCTCACTTTGGCAGAAAGGCTTCTCCCACTTAACAGAAATCTCTTCCTTTTGAAGGTGGTGAGGCTCTGGCACAGGTTGTCCAGGGGACATGTGGCTGCCCCTGGAAATGTCCAAGGCCAGGTTGGACAGGGCTTGGACCAACCTGGGATAGTGGAAGGTGTCCCTGCCCCTGGCAGGGGGTGGAATAGGATGAGTTTTAAGATCTCTTCCAATCCAAACCATTCTGGGATTTTAGGATTCTATTAAATACACTTTACTGGGAAGGTCCTGCACATAGGTGTTAAAGAATTTGGAGGGTAAACACCAAGCCCCAAGAAAGTCAAGTGCTTGGTGTAAAAGCTCAGTGATCTCCATCAGGGATGGATACCTACAACCTTCCTTCAACAAGATGGAAGTTGTTCCCTTCCTTCTGAGGACAACTACAACAACCAGAAAAAAAGGTGTTGATTTGACCTAACCAGCAGAGTTTTCTTTCTTTTTATACTTTTTAACTACAAAGCATTTTCCCTTGCAATACCTACTCTTTTACCTCTTCCTGCTCTGCAGGAGCCATGTGTTCAAAAAAGCATCCCCGGTCAGCCCTGCCATCATTCCCAGCCTGGAAAGGTGCAACCTCCTGCAACAGAATGAAAGGTAAATCCTCCTCCTTAAAAATACCTACGGACTTCACTTAAAACCTTGATTTCCTGTTCATCTGTCCTGGCAGTATTTGTCCCATCAATCTTTGCTGGGTGTTTCAGCAGAAACACAACTTTTTAAACTATCTGTTACTCTTGCAAATAATATTCATGGATGTAATTCCCTTTCCACCCACTGGTACAGTCATCCAATTTATCCAGCCAGTGCATCCTCAGCCATCTCCTCTGTGCTTTAATTTTAAATCTTAACCTAAGAGTAAATGGGTGTTTCCTGGGATAAAATAATTCAGAACTACCCAGTGTATATAAATAAATAGTAGAACATATGACAATTATTAATAAAACCATGAAATATTAGTGATCTCTGTGGCTGGACTAATTTCTTCCTAATCTTTTCAGCTTTCCTCAGGAATCAGTGAGGGAAAGTTTATTCACCTAAGTGCAGATCTTCCCCTTTCCCACCCTTTACTCCCTTTGGTGGTTAAAGCAGCCAGAGCTGTTATCCTGCAATGTGAAATCTCACGTGCTCTTCAAGGATGCTGACATTTATTTAATTAATTTTCCTCCCGAACTTACACAGTGGGCCTGTATTCAAACAGCGCGCATGAATAATGCAGATTTTAAAACCGCATTATTACAAAGGATGTCAAGTTCACACACTGTCAACACCAATAAACTCCCCAAAGTGCTAAAATCCAGGACACCCGTCCCCCTCCTCATCCCTACATCCCTCTGGAATGATGTGGCAGCCCCCGCTCTGTGCCGGGCCGCCAGCAAAGAGCCTCACGTGGAGCTGGAGGATGGGGACTGACCGCACCATCCCAGGGAAAAACACAACACTTGGGGCTTTCCTATCCCCAGGGACTCAGCAGATCCCAAATCCACGCCTTATCCCTATTTGTTGTTGTTGCTGCCGTGGGACCGTGGGGCTGTGCGGGGCAGCAGAGGCCCCAGCCCCTTCCCTGACCACATGCAATCTAATTTAAGACACGGAAAAACAAGTGAGTGAGACAAACACTCAGAGGAATGGGGTAAGAGTAACAAGGTCACATTGCTACGCCGGGGGCTATTGCCAAACTTGCAAATTATCTGCAAGTTATTTATATATAAAATAATTAAAATCAGCTGTCCCATCCTGCCATCCCATGTCTCTGTTGCAGGTTTGCTCGTGCCTCACGCGCCATGCAGTGGGATAATTTGGGAGCTGTGGAGGAGGGGGCTGCAGGGACTGCTGCTGGGACCCACATGGGACCTGGGGCACACCATGGCACGGTGGCCAGAACACCCTGGGGACATGCAGCCACCTTCCCCTGGGCACGGGCTGGGCTGGCACGCTGAGGATCTGTGCAGAGAAAGCTTCCAGAGCCACGTACGAAGCGCAGGGGACGAGCATCCCTTATCTGGCCATGACTCAACGCTATTTTCAGAATCATGGAATCATTAAGGTTGGAAAAGCCCTCTAAGATCACTGAGTCCAACTGTTCCTCCAGCTCTGCCAAGCCCACCACTAACCCATGTCCCCGAGCACCACATCTGACATGGTTTTTGGACACTTCCAGGGACAGTGATTCCACCACTTCCCTGGGCAGCCTGTTCCAAAACTATCACTATTTTCAGAAAGTGAAACACATCAAAACAACCCAGTGAGCAAGATCCAGGAGCTGAACTCGAGCCACACCAATGAAAGAATAAAATATTCTCAGTGCCTGGCAGAGGCAAGCACTTTTGATGCCCTTTTCCCAACTATGTGAAATACTTTCACTCCAGGCACCGTCCTGCATAAAAGCAAAATGAAGAGGGGAGTATGAATGCTTCCTGAGATGTCTGCTAAAGCATTAATAATGTTTAAAACTTTATATTCTACCAGCAGGTCTGAGATGCATTAACTACCCAAAGGACAGCCTTTCTTGGCTCAGCATTAGAGACTGACACCACCTGAAAATGTTTGACTCCCCTACACTTAGTACAGATGAAAAATACCACAAAATCCCTGGATAAAATTCTGCCTTGGCATAGAGCTGTGGAAGTGTTTGGGTTCTGTTTTGTTTTTTTCACACAAGCAGCTAGTGATAGGAAAAGGGGAAACGGCTTTAAACTAAAAGAGGAGAAATTCAGATTAGATTTTCAGAAGATATTCTTCACTATGAAGGTGATGAGGCACTGGCACAGGATGCCCAGGGAAGCTGTGGATGCTGCATCCTGAGGTGTTAAAGGCCAAGATGGATGGGGTTTGGACTTACCTGCTCTAGTGGAAGGTGTCCCTGCCCATGGCGGGGAGTGGAATGAGCTAAGCTGTAAGGCTGCTCCCAACCCAAACCAAACCGTTCTATGAAGTGCAGTAAGCCCCAGGAGGGCTCTGCACGTTGCTGTTGGCCACTTCTCCTTTCCCAACATTTCTAAAGATTCCATGATACTGGAATACTCCATGTTTGGAGGACCCAGGAGCCAGGAGGGCAGTGAGACTCCAATCATGGCAGAGACTAGAAGCTGGAAGGATTCTTCATGGCTCCCAAAGCCTTTGAGATGCTCCCATGAGGAGCATCATCAATGTGACACTGCCATTGGCGCACGCAGGGAGGAGCTTACAAACACTACAAGCACTGGAGCTGACACCTCCCTGCAGCAAGGCAAGACAACCACCATCGTTAGAAAGGGTTCTGGGAAGGAGGAGCACACCCAGGGTGAGATGGGCAGAGTCCCTGACACGGAGCAGATCAGCACTTCCAGCCTGGGTGTCACCTACGTTCCTCTCTTTGCTCCTGAGTAGCACAGCTGCCTTCCCAGGTAGCAGCAAGCCAGCCAAGTAGCTGCATTTCAACCTGGGCAGATAAGAAGAGATCAGGATGGCAAGAGGTCATCCTCGGGGACATCCCTGATCCCTGCCCCGGGCACGAGGTCATCCTGAGCCTACTGCTTCTCTCACACCACCTCCTGCCCTTACTTCGCATGTGGCAGGAGCAGGAAACCCAACGGGCAAACGTCACAAGTGTCCCACCAGCTCTCCAGGAGGGGAATGCCCCCAGCAGTGGACTGTGGACCCTCTGCCTTCCACATCCCACCCCGCCCCAGCCCAACCCTGGAGTTCCATGCTAGTTAAATGGATTGAGCTTTTTTCCACAAGTGTCAGGAGCAAAGGACTTTGCTGAGTCGATTTTCAGAATAATCAATGTACTGGACATGCTCTGTTTTTCCACAGCTCTTTCATGGGAGCATTGTGTGATGGCAAAAAGTCTGTGGGTGACAGCCCAGTCCTTCATGCCCTGGGAGCTGCAGGCTGGCCCCGTGCGAGACACACGATGCAGACACATAGTGAGACAGGATGTCTTCCCACAGAAAGACCAAGTAAATAGTGTATAACGACAGGATTTCTATTATTGATGCTTCAACAAATCATCTTGGATCCTCGGAGGATCAATTAATCGTTGGGATTGTCAACACCCAACTCCACGTTCTAAGTTTTTGCCATCCAGCTCTCCCATCCTCCCGTACACACAAATGATGCCGGGGGCACGGTGCCAAACGAAGCGGAAAAAGAAAGAAGGGGAACGAAAGCGCCGAACAGAGAGGCTGTTGTCGGGGCTGGACCCTGGCGTTGGCGAGGAAGATCAAATGCAGCTGCCCCCATGGCTGCATGTGGTTAAGCCCGCCGTGCCTGAGGGCAGGCGGGATGGGGAGCAGCCAGGCAGCCTACGACGGGCACAGATAATTAAATCATCCGATTGCCGGGCAGGCCACATTAAGAAGCTCATCGGTTTGCATGTGGCCCCTTGCTGTGGCCACCCGTGAGCTAAGTCTTGCCTAGATGCTAGTAGACAATTAAGACAAATTGTATGGCTGAAGATCAGACTAGAGCACTGCCAATGCCATTGCCTGGAAGCTCCGCTGAAGAATGAGGGCACATGTGTGTGGGAACCAAGGCTCGGAAGAGAGCTTTTAATGAACAACGTGCCAGCACTTGTTGCCAGAACACACTCTTCATTTCAGCTCTTGGAGAAAACAAAACCCTTAAAACCAGAGTTTACTACATTTCACTGATCTTCAATATGGCTGGAACTTCAGGATGCTTCTCCTCAAGCTAAGTTTGTATCAGTGAAAATATGCTTCTTGTTAAAGAAACTATTTAAAATGTGGAATCTAAAATCAAGCAAAAATAGCAGACAGTATGTTCAGCTTCAAAATTGGCTTGCACTCAACCAAGTATACCATAAACAGAAGGCAGAACTGACTATTTTTATCTTAACAGCCCTTGGGTGATTAAAATTTGGGGCCAGAATAAACAATTTTTTTCCCCATTCCTTGCAAGAGAATATGTGACATGGGCTTGGAGTCCTTTCTAATTTTTAAACTCCCTTCCTAGCTATTAGTTGTTTGCATTAGAAATGTTCCCATGTACCCGACAGCGCGAAGGCTGCATTGCAGCAGGCACGGTATGAATTATAGGAACACACAGACCACTGTGCCCTGCAGAGATTACAGTGCAAGATAAGCCAAAGACAACAGCAAAGTGCTAAGAGGGAACAGGTGAAAAGTTAACGGGGAGAGGAATGCACGGATACACAGCATATGGGGTTTTTCTTTCTGAGGTGCAGTGCCACGGACAGCCCCTGTGACCCAAAGACACGCAGGAGATGAGGCTCTGAGGATGCACCCCAGATGGAAAGTACCAGATAGGTCAGGGAAGGTGATGAGTGAGGAAGAGACAGAGGGAATCCCAACCAAGGGACGAGGAAGGCTGGAGGAGAGAGAAGGGAGAGGGGCCAGGGCAAAGGACATTGGTGAATAGACACGTGAGTGCTAAGGGAGAACGTGGCTGGGAGATGCTCTGAGGGACAGCACAGCCAAGGGCAAAGGCCAGGGATCAAATTCAGTATCAGTGTGAAACAGCGTAGAGGGAGGAGACTGAGAAAATCCAGGCCATGGGATTTACAGCCTTGCAGAAGCCAGGAGCAGTGAAAAAGACCAATCCTGTGTTGAGGGATGGGCAGGTGAGAGACAGGGAGGTACAGGCTGTCTGCATGTTTGCAGACCAAGAAGGCAAAGATTCAGCCCTAGTTTTGGCCATCCACTGGCAGTGATTTCAGAGACTCAAGGAAGGTGAAAAAGCAGCAATGGGAAGAGGAGGAAACAAGGAAGTAATTTTTGGTGGTGTTAAATAATGTTGATGGTTTAACTGCTTCAGCAGAGGCAGCTACAGGAAGGGGCTGAGCCAGGGGACTGAGCAGAGGCAAGCAGAGCAGGATGAGAGCAATGGGCTGGGCATTATGGGAGCGGAAATGAGGAGAGCAGAAGCAAATGATTTGGAAGGTGTAGAGGAGGAAACCTAAATGAGGATTTTCAGATACCTCCAACACAAGGGGACAAGAGGTTCTGACATTCACTGAGCTGTCTGTGGCAGATATTTGGGTCTCTCTACAGCAGCAGCCCACAGATTTGTTGGGACACAATCCACCATCAACTCACAGAACTTCCTCAGACCTTCATGAACGGGACTCCCCACCTTTTTGTTACAAACTACGTTTTAATACTTAACACATGAATGCTACAAATTATGTTTCACGGTGTAGGAAATGCTGAGTCCTGCTGTAAGGACCACCTCCCCCCCCGGAATATTTATTTATAAACAAGTAAAATTAAAGATTTCCCGACAAGATCTCTTAAAAACTGTGCAGATGTCCCAAATGATGTCAAACACACATGATATACAGAAGGCCCAAAGAGTTCTCAGTTGGTCCACCTGAGAGAGTCGACACCTGTGTTTCTGAATAACATTATATTCCCATATAATAATAGTAATAGGAGGGGGGGAATTATCTGACAAAGTCTTTTTTCCTCATCCTTGTCCTCCTTTCTCCACATACTAATCATGTCTACTCAAAACCCATTAAAATCTGCACTATTATTTTTGCTTCTTTTTAAGTACGATCATTGCTCCTAACTTCCACTTCCAGCTCAGTGTTATTCCTCCAGTTTAGCATGTTCCCATTCGCACGGTGTCAGCAGAAAGGGCTTCTTACTCCAGGAAAGCCATTGCATATGCAATAAACAAATAGCCTTTGACATCCTGGTTAATTATATCAGTTAGCGACAATCTCACATGCATGAATGCTGTGCTAATGAAAACACTTTGGCATGCAAAGCAGGACCGATCAAGACACTGAAGTGTCCAAACCTGCGAACTACAAACAGCACAGCCCTGTAGTACAGCAGGACTTCACAGTTACCCTTCGGAGGAGCATGGATGGATGGCAATGTGGTCAGCTCAGACTCTAAACAAGGCACACTACGAGCCTTCGGTGCTGTACAGTTTGATTTCATGGAAGGGAAACCATAAATTAAGAATTTAATCCTGCACCACTGGTAAGAATGGTGATGAAGACAGTGATGAAGATGTCTTAGCAATACAGCATCTCTGTATCTTCTGTAAAGCACTTCTGTAAAGCATGAGCACCTCATGAAGAGCATGGACTCAACCATGCCTCTTGAACCTCGAGACCAAGCGCCCTCCGGAATCTCACTATCCATTCTTCTGCACTCCAACTGAGCTAGACATCAAGCAGGACCTCCATCCTGGGCACTTCTTCTGCAGCACACTTACCTCCTCATCATGACGCTCCACCTGTGCCAAGGCTCCCAGCAGCCACGCAGAGGAGCCTCAAGACTTTCCCCCCACTAATCCAGGATCACTTCAAAACAGATCTTCTTGCTCCAGCCACATTTCAACCTGCTCCAGAGGAGCAGCTGGGTGGCCAGGCTCCATGTCCCAGCCCAGGAGCCATGCGGTGCCTCAGCCCTGGTGCACATGTGCTGTGCAGATGGACACGGAGCGTGCTGCTGCGGCAGCTCCGTGCGCGCTCCCTGCGTGCTCGCTGTGGAGCCAATCGGTGTGTTTACCACAGCCATTTGCCCAAGACATACGAACGTCTGCAGCCAAAATCATGGAGAGATGAGGAAAGCGGAGGCGAAAAACCTCAGGAAGCACGTGCAAAGAAGGCAGAAGAAATGCAGCGACTGCCACCACCTTCCAAATCCACGTGGTCAAGTGCCCTTTCGCAGCTGGGTGAGGACTCGTCCTCTGCATGAACATGGAGACAATGCTGACTTCTCTCAGTGTCTCCATCTCTTCAGCCACACCAAACCCTTTTTCATTTCCAGCCTCTCCTCTTTCGGCTACCTGGGCTCATGCCTCTCACCAAGCCCTGATGTGGTTCATGTCTATCCAAAGAGGAAAAAACCACAGTCCTTGGAGACCTAGTCTCCTTCCATCCAATAACGCTATGCAGAGCTAACCACAACTGTAATGTACTGACAGTTAAACTGCTTTTATCTCTTTTCTTTTCCACAAAGTTCTCACACAATAATTCCCTGTCATATTTTTTTACCAATAAAATATATGAATAGCTAATCCAGTGGCTAACTACAGTGATATGAGATCTTCCCCTATAACAACTTCTACAGTGAAATAACAAAATCCCTATCAAAAACAATCTTTTTATGGCTGTTAGGAAGACTGTCTCTACCCTGATGCTTGCCAAAAATTTGGTTTTGCCTCCCTTGTCCCCTCATATGACAGAGAAAATGGACTAACGCTATATTTAGAATACACACGATTACCAAGCATTTAACAACAGAAAACTTCCCCTACATTGTTTAACCGGGAGACATCCAACTGCCAGAGCCAAGGAATGTTCTTCTCCACCTCCTTTTAGCCACGGATAAACCCCACACACTGAAAAAGAGAAGTTTTTAATCAAAATTGGCACTTCTGAGCTTGCAGTTGGTGGCAGCTCCCTTCTCCAGTCAATGACGACACACTGGACTGTGGCAGCAGGCGAGTGCCATGGAGGCTATGAGCAAAGCTGTGTTGGCTTTTGGCACTGGCCTAGCAATCCTGAAAAGCAGTTTGGTGTTTACAAACCAAGCTCTGGTGAGCTGGGCAGAGAGTGTGAGTGAGGATGCTCCAGGCCATGTGTGGGAGGGCGAGGACAGGCAGCGATCCCTGCCACCAACAGCACTGCCAGCACCCTGGCTGCAAAGTCTAAAAAGGATTTAAAAAGTGCCCAAAGCTGTAAAATGATTTCTAAAGTGCCAAAACCCTTGCTTGGTGTCAGCAAGCTTCATCATTTACCAGACACTTCAGCCCCACTCATCTGCCCCTTCGCTCCTTCAGCTTTCCCAATCCCTAACAGCCCCTGGAAAGCTGCGCATAGATCGCAGCCCAAAAAAAAACCACAGCCAAGGGTGGACCTTATGCTGCAGGAGGATTTTCCAAGGATGGAAAAGGCTGTGGGGCTTGGGCTGGAGGACGTGGGGTGGGTGCCAAGGCCAGTACACCAAGGAGTCCTATACAAAGCAAACCCCAAGGAAGATGCAGAGCTGAGAGGGGACTGAAGAGAGCTTGGAGCAGGCACTTCTACTGATCATAAATAACCGGGCACAAGGGGAGCTCTGCAGCCCTGACCAGCCCCAGCCCAGGTGCTGGTCTCCTACACAGAAAGGGTTTTTGTGGGTTTGCCAATATTGCAAAACCACGGCGTATACTGGGTGAGAACCTGGAACGCCGTCCGTGGTCAGTGCACGCGGCGCTCACAGAGCTAAAGGAGGCTCTTGTGCCCTTCCCTGTTTCAGGCCACATCTTCCCAACCACCTTTCACATCGCACAGAGGCTTCTGCTTATGGTTTCGTGGGCAACACAAGAACCTAAAGCACTTGGGAGGATGGAGGCTCATTACAGCAGGGACTTGGGTTCTCCAGAGGTAATTTACTGCAGGGAAAGACTTCCCGGCTGTGGCCAGACCAGGAGGATTTTGAAATGACTTTCTTTATGTACCCAGCACTGGGGGCTGGACCAGTCATGCATCATTGCAACACCTCTTCTGAGTCCTAGATCACCAGGTCATCAGGCCAGGCGGCTGGGAATGCCATGCCACTATCTCAGCAGGGAAGACTTAAGGAAAGTTCATTCTAATTAATTAAAATTGTGAATTTAAAGTGGATTAATTAAACTGTATTAAATCCCTGTGTAAACTCCTCACTCAGACTTTAAAGTGTCTTTATTAAATTGCTAAAGCAAAATTCAGCTAAACCAAATTAAGGCTGTTTCATTTCTAAATGACAGTGTCTACACGAGGATGTAATGCAGTTTAGATAATCCACTTTAAAAGTTATTTCACATCCATTTCAATTGTCCCCGTGTAGACAAGCCTGAGGAATCCCGTCGCTCACAAGCCTGTGTACAAATATGGGTAACAACAAGACCTTATTGAGATTGCCTTTTTAGGAGATTATTTCCAAATATCCTCATGGACAAGAGAGCAAAGAATTGATTGAGCAGAGAGGGGCTGTTTACAGGCCGTGGAGTGACAGCACAAGGGGAATGGCTTTAACTGAAAGAAGGCAGGTTTGGATAAGATTATTAAGAAAAAATACTTCTCTCTGAAGGTGGGGAGGCCTTGGCACAGGTTGTCCAGAGAAGCTGTGCCTGTCCCATCCCTGAAAGTGTCCAAAGTCAGGTTAGATGGGGCTTGGTCTAGTGGAAGGTGCTCCTCCCTGTGGCAGAGGTAGGACTGGATGGGCCTTGAGTTCTCTTCTAACCCAAACCATTCTGTGATTCTGTGATTTCCAGAGGGAATGGGGCAGGGAAGGACAGCACTCATCCATGGGTGAACAGAGCACAGTGGGACAAACATCCCTGGGAGATGGAAAAATGGGGAAGAAAGAAAGGGACATGCACAGCCAGGACAGCATTTTGCAGATGAAATTGTGTGTCCAAAGTAGATCTGACTCTATTACAGTGAGATGTTTCTGTTCCCAACCGGAAAAAAATGGAGTTTAAGGATGAAACAAGTGTAGATGAGAAAAATGGATGGTGCTGGGCACGATGTCTGTAGTAGGTGCAGAGAGATGGCAGGTTCACGAGTCACGGTGACGTTGGCATTGGAGGATGCAGAGACATTCCCTAACCCCACTGAAGCTGCCGAGTGGAATGGAGGAGCAGCCTTGGACCCTTACCCCAGGCCAGGCTGTACCCACAGCCCTCTGGCAATAAGGAGAGGACTCGGGCTGCATTTGGCAAAGCTGATGGATTGGAGGCATCCACAGACCCCACTTGGATCTGCACCAGAGAGCCTGTGGGACAGCAGCACTGAGGGTCTCCTCTCGGCCAGCAGATCCACAACCCCTCAGTTTTGCAGGGAATCGCCATCAATGTGCAAATATATAATTTAGGGGAGCTGAAAGCCCCAGGGGATTCAGGTTTTGGGAGGGCCGTTCAGCCCCATGCTCTGGGCAGCTGCAGAAGGCAAAGGGTTAAGGAAGCCCTGTGGTTTACAGTTTAGTAGCAGCCGCAGCACAGACCTTCACAGGGAGGCTGGAGAGGCTGGAATAACTGCTGGCTGGAGCTGCAGCATGTCCAGAGGCAACAGCAATAAAAACAGAGTGGATTACATCCCTTTAGAAACCCTCCGGAAAAAGAAAAAAACACAAAAAAAATAAAAAAAAAAGGGAAAACAAGAGAGTAGAAAAAAAAAAAAAGGGAACACCAGAAAGCACAAACCACAGATTCTGTCTGTTGGCTGCTTTTTGATAAGCTCTGCTCCAAACACAATGCTAATGAGCGTAAGGGACATCCTCTGCATGGGGCGGCTGCTTGACCGCATTTTGTCTGCATGTGGCTGATTTCCTCACCCACTGCCAAGGCCCGTGGCATCGCTCCCCGCCGGGGCTTTTCCTTCGGCTCCTTGCCTAGCTGCCCGGCCTCGATCGTCGCCCCAACCTGCGTGAGTCAGCAGGAACCCAAGGAAAGGGCTGAGGGGGGCACAAACACTGCGGCGCCTGGAACTCTCCCTCCCGAGCGTTGCGGGGTGGCTGCGCGCTGCCCCTGTGAGCTCCGGAGCAGGGACGGGCGGCTTCCAGGCTCTTTTCATATTAGCACCATATGATTATTTTGTTTTCCTGGTTGATCCCAAAGTCCACCCAGCTCCTGGTGTTAATCTGCCCTTTGCCAAAGCCAGAGCTGTCCGCTTTTTATACTGCTGGGCTCTTTACAAACCCACTGGTGATTGCTTTCCCAAGGCATCTACTGGGTTGCGTATAATTCCTCTAATTAAACGTAAAGGAGAGATGGTTTGGTGGAGCACCATTCCATCATTTTCCCTCTCGCTTCACGCTGTGGACTTTAATGAGGACCTAAAACACCATCTTGACTTGGCTTTAGTTTCAGGCCAGATGAGCTTCGCTTGTTAAGACGGTCTTTGCTTGTCAGGAAAAATAGCTTTATTAAGGTCATGTAATGCGGAGGGTTTGATTAAAGCTAATCAAGGAAGAAAACCAGACTGGAGCGGTGCGAATCAAACTTACTGCGACATGTTTAACATAACTTCACCTCCCCTATCTGTTGAAAGCAGACAGAAGTAAGATCAGGTTACCCAGAAGAATGCCTGAGCCAGGAGAGCGCACAGAGCGCCGTACAACATCCTACAGCACCCTACAACACGGTGTAGTGTTGTGGGTAGTGTAGCACTGTACATTTACAGCACTGTACCACCTCGTGTAGCACTGTGAAATGTCCTGTAATTCTGTACAACATCCTACAGCACCCTACAATACTGTGTAGTGTTGTAGGTAGTGTAGCACTGTACATTTACAGCACTGTACCACCCTATGTAGTAGCACTATGAAATGTCCTGTAATTCTGTACAACATTGTGCAGCACTGTACAACATCCCACAGCTCCCTACAACATTGTGTAGCACTGTAGGCAGTGTAGCACCGTACATTTACAGCACTGTACCACCTCCTGTAGCACTGTGAGATGTCCTGAAACTCTGTACAACATCGTGTAGCATTGTACAACATCCTACAGCTCCCTACAACATTGTGCAGCACTGCGGGAAACATAGCCCTGTCCACTGTACACGAGTGCACAGCACCATACAGCCCCACACAGCACCATATAGCCCCATATAGCACTGCACAGTGCCATACAGTGGTGTATGGTGCCTCACGGCATCGCAGAGCAGCACAGAGCGGCATGGCCCCATACAGCACCCCACAGAGCACTGCACAGTGCCATACAGCTGTGTATGGCGGTGTATGGTGCCTCACGGCATCGCAGAGCAGCACAGAGCGGCATGGCCCCATACAGCACCCCACAGAGCACTGCACAGTGCCATACAGCTGTGTATGGTGCCTCACAGCATCACAGAGCACCACAGAGCGGCATGGCCCCATACAGCACCCCATAGAGCACTGCACAGTGCCATACAGCTGTGTATGGTGCCTCACAGCATCACAGAGCATCACAGAGCGGCATGGCCCCATACAGCACCCCACAGCTCTGTGCAGCGCTGGGCGCGTGCAGCTTAACCCTGCGAGCGACCCGGCCAACTCCAGCCCCGCTCCCAATCCCGGTTAGCCGGGCTCTCCCAGCACAGGGTAATTGCCACGCGGCGGAGCGGAGGCGGCCAGGCTGCCCTGGAATGATCACTGTGCCGGCTGCTAATCCAGAGGGGTTCTACACCTAAATAATGGGGCATGAGAGAGAGGGCTGTGCTCCCTAGAGAAAGAGCCCCCATCCCTGAGGTTGCTCTGGGCTGTTTTGTCAAGGGGATGGGAGTTTTACAGAAAACGCTGGGGTGTTTTTCAAATCCAAAGGGCTGTCCCGTCACTGAGACTCATTATGGAGGCGCCTCCGCTTTGGATTTACTGGATATATTTTTCCATATTTTCCTCTAGGGAGCCACAGCTGGGAGCTTGCCCTGCTTCCTCTGTGCACACCAACCACTGCGCTCCTTGCTTTTACTTTTACTTTGTCTTTACTATGAGGTGTCAACAAATGCAGTCAGGGCGGTCTGAGAAAATCATTTGGGAGAGCCAGAGGGAAAAAAAAAAAAACAAACTAGGTGCTGGTTCATAATTTTGGAGATTTTCTGAGAAACCCACAGCTCTGGTCAGCGGCCAAACACCATCAGCCAGGCCCTTGAGCTCCTCTGACTGCAAAATACACATGCTTTGGAAAACAGGGATGAACTGGAGCCCTCCGCACACGCAGAGACCAAGGGACATTGTCCCACCTGGTGGGGTCTGGGTCCTGCTGAAGTGTCCCCCAGCAGCCAAAAGTAAAACTGCCAGTCCAATCGCCTCCACTTCTTGGTTTTCTCCTGAGCCCCTGGGTGGAAGGAAAACGCTGACGGATGTTTGAGACGCGAGCGGATTAATCTGCAAGGTACAAGCTCTCACAAGCAAAAGCAATTAAACCTGGGCTTTTTGTTGTTGGGTTTTTGTTTTTTTTTTTTTCAAGAGAGAAGTTAGAAATTCAGCACCGTGGAAGGGGCTTTTTAAGGATAATTTTCTCCAGAGAAGTTCAGGAACTCCAAACATACACAGGGATATCCTGCTTAGGACAAGGCTCAGCATTAAAAAAACACAGTCTAAACAAAAACGTGGGACTACTCCCCTGCTCCAGCCCCGCCGCTCGGCGAAGGATGGACAGGAAATTACCAGCAGTGGCATGGGGGCTGCTGCCAAGAGGCAGCGCGGAAACAAAAGACCCTCTATTGTGTAGGAAAACCTGACATCCATCCCCTCTGCTGTACTCTGAACTCCCATAAACCTTTCCTGTGAGATATGATTTATGGGAGCCTTCCATATTTCCAGCGCCCTGCCTTGTGCCCCCTCCAGCACACGCAAGTGGGATCTGCGTCGACCCCGACTTTCACACCACTGCCAGCCTTGAAAGCCTGGATTTCTCCCGATTTCTTCTCCTCCTCCTCCTGCAGCCACCCCACAAATTGCTATTAAGAAAGTAAATGAGATATTTGCCCTGTCGTGAGGCAGCAGCAGCCCCGCGTTGCACAAAGGGCTCGATTTGCTCCATTATTCTCTCCTCCTTCAGCACAAAATAAGGCGCTTTTTTTTTGGTAAAACAGTAATATTTTATATTTCCCCATTTCTTTTCTAAGCTGTACACTGTAATTGACTAACGGGTCACTCTCAATTAATTATATTTAACAAGTAGAAGCTGCAGAGCAATGCTCCCTCCCCCAAATTATGTCCTTTGGTTATTTAAATAGGTGCAAGTAGAGGGATGGGAGAAGGAACAAGTCGGTAAAGTATCAGCTGTGGAAGTTTGTTGGGAACTTTCCAAAACCCTACATCTGCTTGGCAACAGCTCAGAAAGGGATATGGTTACTCTTTTAACAGTAACACAGCTTTCCCAGGCTACAATATATGAAAAACAGCTTACCCCAGAGCAGAGAAGGGCCAAGAGAGAGCTGCAAAACCCCCTCTGGCCCCACCGTGGGACCCCATCACCTCCCCAAAGCCAGTCAGGGACCAGGAAAAATGTTCTTGGATGTGAGAGCCCCTTGAAACTCCTCCCCAGCACCCTGGGGTGGACTGTGCAGCCAGGAACAACTCGGGGCTGGAGAAGGGGCTCCTGCTCCAGCTTTTTGGGGGGAGAATCACAGCACGGCTCCTGTCAGCATAAGCCTTCGTTCACCACAAACAACACATCTAAAGGCACTGTTTATAATTACAGCATTAATTGATCTCTCATTTATATTTTTCCAGCTGCTAATTAGAGAGATAATATCTCGGGTGCTTTACAAGCGTTAGAAGACTTCAGCTCGCATGGAGACACTTCTGCCGAGGAAAGCAGAGGTGGATGGAGCAAGCAGCAATCCCTCCGCAAAGAGAAACGATTTACCACAGTTGGGTGCATTTTTTATATTTTAATTAATCTCGCTTTAGTCCAAAAAGAAAGGAAAAAAAAAAAAGCCAGAAAGAACAACTTCCCGAAGCCTGTTCTGCGATACGAGGGCAGAGAGGCATTAGGAAGATTTAGTGCTTCTGCCGGGTCAGGAAAACACGGGGAAAAAAAATCAGAAAGTAAAAACAACAGCGTAGGAGAGAGGGGGAGAGCATTTGCCACGGGGTAAGCCACCTCTCCATGGCACAGAGAGTGGGACGGGGGGTCTGCAGGGAGCATCCCGGGGCCCCGACACCCATCCCCGAGGCTCACAGGCGGCCGGGGCTCCTCCGAGGCCGGGATCCCTGCCGGGGAGGAGGGAACACGCCTTGAGATGGAGTTTTACAACTAGGTGAAAGTTCCCGCAGCGCCTGGACGCGCGGCTGGCACTGCCTGGTGTGACCCATTTCTCAAATAATTACAGCCTGAGTCACAAACCTGTTAAGACCCAATTAACAAAAATGCTATGCATCAGTGATGCATGTTTTGTCCAGAACTTTTAATTCCACAGTTTTTCCAAGTAAATTCTCTCTCTTTATTTTCTAGTCATTAAATCCCCTCCCCTGGGTGTGAGCGGTTGCCTTCCCATTGTGTTGCGAAAGGGTTAGCGGGCCAAGAAGTCAGAAGGAAAAGGGTGTCGTTACTTCTTGACACTTTGCGGTGGGGGAGAAGCATTTGGGAAGCAGAGATGAGAAATGAGCGCAGGCTGCTCCCAGAGGCGGCAGAAAGCCCAGGAGAGGCCGCAGGGAGGGTGAGGGGTCAGGCTGTGCCCAGCCGGGGGGCCACGGTGGGGACGGGCCCGGCTCTGGCCTGCCCTGCGCACTCGAGGGGAGGCAGCCGAGAGGATTTTATTTGGCAGATGGGTGCAGCTACGGAGCTTATGCAGTAGTGGGTTTTTGGCTGCCCGAGTGGGTAGCCTGTTGTTTACTGTTTATGGATTTGTCAGTTTTAATTATTGTGAAGTGCCCAGATGCTCTGGCGGCCAGTGCCATAAGCATTTAGGGAGCAAATATATAACGAACTGCACTTGAAAACATCTCTGCTTCCTCCCACCCCTGTTCCTGCTCAGCTCCCGGGACACCCCAGGCCCCAAACACCGGCTTCTCCTGGGTGCACCGTGGCTGTGCAGGGCATGCAAGCTTTCAGGGCTGTCCTGCATTCTTCCTTCCACCTTGGAGCTGCAGCTCCATCAGCACCATCCCTGCAGCGACCACAGGCTGCCGGCACCGGGGCCCCCCGCATCAGCGCTTCTCCGTTCCTACCCCACTGCAGGCCCCGGCCATGCAAATCTGGAAGCGGATCTGCTTCCTTGCACCTTTTTTTTTTCTTCTTTTACCGTCCATCTTTTTAAGGTTATTGGACTCTGTTTTCTATAACGAGGTTACGTGCATGGCAAACAGCATAAATGCATCCCAGACGGGGCCGGTGAGGAATGCTCCCCCCGGTTACACATGCACTTTTCATCTGCGGTCGCGGGGCTGCGAGTGGCCGTCTCCAAGAGCGCCGTAGCCCGCTCCTTCCTGACTCCATTGTAATCCATATTCCTCCTCCCTACGCGAAATGCTGCGCTAGATAAATTCCACTGTATTTCAGAAAGTTTTCCACAGCTCCCTAAGTGTTTCCATATGACACTGGGCTCTACAGGTAACTTGAGTTAAAGCCATTCCTTAAGCAAAACTCCCTGTAAAATTTTCCACTATCTCAGCAGTACTCTATGTGCTGTCATTAAAGCAGAGCACATATATTTCAGAGCAGGATTTGCCGCGATGTCGGATTGCTTGGTGTGCCTCAATTAAAGTTTTTTTTTTTTCTTTTTTTTTTAATGAAAACCTCCTCGCTCAGGTCTTTCGCCTGTTCATTCACTGAGGTCCTTTTTAAGGGGGGAAGATGCAGCTTTCTGAGCCATGCAGGGCGCAGGCTCAGGCTGGGAGCGGCGTGGATAATGCCAGCCTTGTTCCCGCTGCCTTTTCACTCTGTTCCCAACCCTCCTTTTTTCTACCCATTTCCCCAGGAACGGCAGCGAACCCTAAATTGCAACCACCTGCTCCATACATCATCCTCAGGCCTGGCAAGCCCAAAACGGCGGCGATGCTCAGCACTCCTGCAGGGAATTGCTCCCCAAAACGCACAGCATCAGTCCCCAAGGACGGCAGCAAAACCGCTGCATGCATAAAAGAGTTTAATTTACCAATAGGCTTATGCCGAAAGAGGGCCTCCTGTTCTCCAGAAAGCTCTCAGCAGCGATGGACAATCTCCAAAGCAAAGGCAAAAATGCATAATTTCAGAGCAAAGATCCCTAAGGATGGAGGAAAAACCCCGAGCTGTGCAAACAGGATCGCCGTGTCCCGCGCATGCAGCGACTGCGAAACATCTGGCTGGATTCTGGCGAGAGAGAGAATCCAAGATGGCAGGAAAGATTAATGATTTTGTAACTTCTTCTGGTTCCAATGAACTTTTCTCTGATTATAATCAAGGTTTTCAAGGGCAGATTGGCTGCACGCTGGGCGGTGGTGAGTTGAGGTGGGGTGCTCTGTCTTTGGGAATGATAGAAGCACTCAGCCAGAAACCCGACTTGTAACCATCCTGCAGAGCCCATTACACTCAAATGGCTGTTTTGCCACTGGTTTAATTAATAAGCTATATTATTGGTTAATTTTATACCGTTCTGAACTTTTGTCAAGGAAAATTTGGTTAATTTTACAGTGAGTGGACTTGATGCAGCAGAAATAATGAATAAATAACTTTTTTAAAGGTATGGACTCGCAGCTTTGCTTTGTTTCACATAAACCCTCTGGTTTTATTACACAAGAAAGGTTTATTATTGATACACTCCTTTACAGACAAAGCATCCCTCGTCTTCAAACTTCTTTTTAAAAATCTCTTCAAACATCCTCCTCCCATCCCGGGGTTTTACACATGCAAATACACCCCTGAATAGTTTTAATGTTATTTTTTTCCCCTCATCTATCTCCCTGCTTTCCAGATGGACCACCAGCTTCCCACCATTGCCAGCAACAGCTTGCGTATTGTTTGTTTAAAACAAAGATGACGCATTAAATATCATACACGACGTGAGGAGAGGGGCTAAGGACGGTACTCTGGAATCAAAAGCCAGTCCAGCACGGCGTTCCAAAGGCTGGTATGTGCGAAGGGATCCAGGATCTGGCCATCCTCTGCCTTGGGGGAAGGTGCTTCCCTTCCCGCCTCGAGGATCCACTGCCTCCAGAGAGAGTTAAACTTGTGCGAACGCTCTCCAAATTACACAGGCTAACCAACAATTATGTCATTTCATTCAAACATTCATTCACCCGTCATGTGCCCAGATTAAACAGTAACACTTTGTTTGAAACATTCTGCTGAAATTAGCAGACCAGAGTTGCCTTCACCTATATTTAAGCACTCAGCGCCCTACAGAACGTAGCCTCGCCTGAACTCCGGCGGGTTTAGGCAAGTTTAGCACTTTTATGTGAATCAAAGCCGTGCTTTTGTATGCTGCACACATATTAGATTTTAGGTTAGGTTATTAGATGGGTAGCAACAGCTCTATACAGATAAAGGGATACGGAGCTGTGAAGATTTACAGGAAAAATTACAGTACTTTGAGAAGAATGTAAAAGTCTGAAAGAAATGATGAACTCAATAAGAGATTTATGTTCACTTATGGCGCCCCCAAAAGTAGTTTCAAGCTGTGATAAGAGGAAACAATACAAAAATGCTGTAGTTGCGATGGACCAGAAAAAGCAGAATCTGGGTGTGGGGCTCGAAGTTTTCCACTGTTTCCTTCTATATGGACGACAACCTGAGACATAGATTTTCTGAGATATGGGTTTTAATCACTGTACTTCGCTTGAAAGCAGAACTGTAACCACAGCAGCCCTCTGCTGCAGGCTGGTCCGTGATCTCCCAGCCCTGGGACAGCGGCACCCCTCACCGCCAGCACGTGTCACACAAGGCAGCGGAGCTCCAGGATGCCCAAGGCTGGCATTAACGCTAAAATCTGCAGCGCTACCAACATCTCCAAGATGCCAGTTTGCTGCCATCAGCTTTGTGTGACAGGAGAGAATAGCAGGCAGATTGCGTATCTAATGAGCCACACATACTGAAAATCCACAGCAATCTCTGGAATACATGTGGATTTGTCTAAAACTTTAAAATATGGCCTGGATGGTGTCCTGACTGCCAAAACCACAATGAATTCACTGTTACTGTCACTAATCTCCATGTATGTTACATATGGTTGACATTTTTCTTTAACTCTCGTATTTTTTGCATGTGTGCGTATATAAATAAGGTAGGAGGGAGGCGAGGAGCAGGCAGACAAACAAACAACCGGCTGGGATGCACAACGTTCCCATTAGGCATCGGAAAATTAGTCCAAAGTGTGTTATACAAATCTGCAGAGCCCCAAAGAGCACGTTTTTGAGCGTAGGTGAAGTCTAGGTCTGTCCTGGGAAGCCAGATGTGCCTTCCTGGCCTTATGTGAAAGTGTTCATCCCAAAGTTGGAAGGGATAGTCTGAGTCCTGCTGAATCCACTGAGAATCTCGAGGCATTTTAATATGATATGGGGCAATTCATCCCCTCTGTGTGTTTCTTCAGGTTATTAGTTTAGAGTATTTATAGAATCACAGAATAGTTTGGGTTGGAAGGGATCTTAAACCCATCCAGTTCCAACGCCCTGCCATGGGCAGGGACACCTTCCACTATATCTCAGGTTGCTCCAAGCTCTGTCCAGCCTGGCCTTGGACATTTCCAGGGATCCAGGGACAGACACAGCTTCTCTGGACAACCTGTGCCAGGACCTCCCCACCCTCACAGCCCAGGATTGCTTCCCAATATCCCACCTAACTCTGCCCTCTGGCAGTGGGAAGCCAATGCCCTTGTCCCAGGTCCCTCTCCAGCTCTCCTGGAGCTCCTTTAGGCCCTGGAACGAGCTCTTAGATCTCCCTAGGACCTTCTCTCCTCCAGGCTGAACATCCCCAGCTCTGCCAGCCGGGCTGCAGAGCAGAGGGGCTCCAGCCATTTAATACACACTTCATCTTAAAGGATTTGATATTTTTTATGATATATGTTGCCTTGACCACCTGATCAGAATACGAACCCTTGCAGAAAAAGGAATAAATCCCCTTTTCCTAGCAATGCAATATTACATGGCATGCTGGCAGAAGAGTTGTATGTGAACTAAGAAATAATATTTCATGCATTCCTTTTACTTTCTAGGCAAATTTATGCCAGATTTTATTCCACTACAGCATTACGAGTAGCGCTGCTTATCTCTGTTTCCGTGCACTTCTACCAAACAGTAGGTCAGCTGAAAACTTTGTTTACTGCCTGAGGAGAAGCAAACAGTAGTCATAGATGGTTGGCAGGGGCTCACAGTATGATATATTCACTGCTGTTATATGGCTCATCATATAATTTAAGTCTACTGTAAACAGTCTATTTATGATACACGTCCCGTTTGGACATGCAAATTCCTTGGCTTGTAAGAACAGCATTATAGTGATGGGTATGTTCCTTCTACAATGTGGTGCTTGCTGTTGGTAAGTTTAATAATGAAGTGACCGTGGTTCCAGAAGAGAAGAAGACCTCTCTTAATTTTTGCTTGAAATAAACTCAACAAAATCTCAAACTAGGTATTTCTTTGGTAGCTGTTTCCCAGGAGATCTACTTGCTCCTCTTGCCTTTTTTCCTAGCCTCTTCCTAACAGGCTGCTTTCTCAGGACATCCTAGAGCAATTTGCTTTTCTTTGTTAAAGCTATAACCTCTCAGATGATGCTGCCAGGATGGTACCCACAGCAAAACAAGGGCAGCAGCAGCTCTACTCAAACACAGAGAACAGCACAGGCAAGGGCTCTAGGGATGGGTGAAAAATTCTGCAGACAACAAAAGCAGACAGTCCCACACCCCCGAGGTCCCCAGGACTGTCACACCAGGGACCCTCCCTGTTGATTTTCTCTCTTTCACCATATCATGTTTGTGACAGCTCCCGCCCCTATTTTGGGAAGAACAAACCTTCCTAGTCTGCCTGACAGAGCATTTTTGGGTTTCATGTGCCTCCTTTCCACTTGCCATTCAGATTTTGCAGAAGACACTCCGGCAGCCGAGCAGCACAGACCCAGGAACAACCCCCCTGTTTGTGCGCTGCATTTTGGACAAAGAGGCTGCAAGTACATGTGTTAAAGCCAAAGATACTGGCCTTCATAACTGATTTTTTAAAAAAACTTTTCAAGAGCTCTGGGCTGTCTAAAGCTAACATTTTTCATAAAAATCATGTGGTAACGTTCTACAAGCGTGCCAGGGGAGAGCCAATTTCGAAGTATTTCTAAAACCCTACCGGATTGGATCCTACCACTCAGTCCTCAAAATTATCCTTCTTCCATGACTTTAAACAACTTTTTAAAGGGACGTGTCAGTAGCAAAAGGCATTGGGAATCTCTGGGCTTTCTGCAGGTGCGTGTGGAGGCGCGGGAGGAATGGCCCCGGCCCCGGCCGCCAGAGAAAGCACTGCCGTGTTCCTGAGAACAAGGCCAGCATTATCCCGGGCACAGCGTCCATCCCAGCAGATGGGCAGCGGGGGAGAGGCTGTCATCCACTCTCATTTTGGAATATAGCAGGCAGTTCTATAGATTGCTACGTTTAAGTAAGTTCCTACTTCGCTGTTGCGTGCTCCGATCTAGGCTGGTGAATGTCCTCTGCAAGCCAAAACCAATGGTAACGGTGATAAACATCAATATCTGTGCCGTGCCTGGGCTGGGCACAGCAGCAACACACACAGAGCTCCAGAAATTTTAATATTGTCAGCAGACAAACAGAAAGAAGAAAAGAAACAGCGGCGCTCCCACTCGCGCTCCAGACAAACTGTGCTGTTGCAGAACCAGTTAAATAGTTTGCCCAAGGCCACAAAGAAAGGCTGTGGCGGAGCTGGAAGGGCACCCAACCTCTGCACATTTCCAGCCACGTGCACCAGGCCGGTGCTTTCTCCTAGCGAAGATTAACATATTCAATACTTCTCTGAGTACTTCTGAATAATTGTAACCACCACTTACTTTCATCTGAGTGGCTGTTCCAAGCTACATCATCCTTTGGTTTAATTTCTTTCCCCAGGAAGAATTGCATTTGAAAAGAGCACGAGCAAGTCTGGACCTGCTAATTACGTTACAGTACCAGGACAGGAAAAAGAATCATATAAAGGTATTCCTGACGTTATATATGCTCATGTCAGTCATGGCCTCTAAAGAGCCAGAGAAAATTGATTGCAACTTGTTCAAAGGAGACCTTACAAAAACACAGCTGGTCTCTGACTATTTGTAGGTATTTTGTGGCCATTTCATGACTACCATAGTGGTTAAAATCTGTCACAGTGGGGGTCCAAAAAAAGCTGGTTTGTTGCTTACAGGACTGGGCTCATCTTCAAAAAAAAAAAGTGATGAGAAAAGCACGAGGGTGAGATGGGTGTGAGAGACTTGATGGTAACAAACTCACTCCAAACTTGCCCCTTCTCCCCATCCATGCTGGAGCCCACGTGAAAACTGATTTTGTCAGCCAGAAAACAGGGCTACGTTCAGCTCTCACCAGCCCGTATGTTCCAACGCTCAAAGACAACCCACACTATTCATTAAATATCAGAAAAAAAAAAAATTATGGCAGGTATATGCATAATTTAAATCATTTAATGCGTGCAATTTATGCCAAATAACAAAGAAAAATACTGCATGATGCCAGTTCTGATTAATGTGATCAAACTTTACATTTCTTTGGAGCTTCTCCTAATGAAGGGCAAGCAGAAATTTCCCCTCACTAACAACTTCCCAGCTCCAGCTTTACTTTCTAGTGCTTTTCCTTGTAGCACACAGCATTCATTTTGCTGAGCAACTACATTCACTCCTATTAGGCAGCTATTAATTACTGCGCCCTAATGACAAGGTGACAGTGCATTGCATCGCCACCAAGAAGTGCAGAGCGAAAAGTTCACCAAGAACCGAGTTTGGAATAAAAATTAGGTTTTGTATCCTCGTCTTCTCCTTCTTGAGGGAATTGTGCATGAGATGGACACCCATGCCCAAGTGGCCAGAGCAGATCTGGGGGTGGAAAACTGGTCCCGGGCTGTTCAGGATGGCTGAAAGAATTGCTCTGTGCAGTGCCTGACCCGCACAGCTGGATTGGGATTGCTGTTGACAGGCATCCCAGGGAGAAGGGGAGTAAGAAACAAAGAGGCAGGGAAACCCGAAGGTCCTCTGGAAAGGAGGGAAGGAAGTGGACTATCCCCTCCTCATTGCATTTGGAAACAGATGTTCTCAATATCCCCAGCTCCGAAGGGTAGGAAGTGGTGAGCACAACTCGGGGAGCGCGGGTGCTCTTGGCAAACAGCGCCAGCTTGTTTTTTTTAACTTTCTGGAGGACTAAAATGAATAGTGGTTTTAGTGGCATTTGAATCTGTCCATGGCATCTTCCTATCTGCTTTTGAGATCTGCTTCCTCCCAGAGCCCTGGAGGAAGAGCCCAGCTGAGGGAGCAGCGAGCTGGTTTCACAATGCGTGAAACTCAAGAAGGGTATCCGAAAACCTGCACCTCAAATTGAGCCCTTCCACATTTCCAGAGCAGATGTTACAGGGACCAACAGACTCGTGTGCCTCTATTCATCCCCTACAAGCACTTTCCTCTTTAAAGGCATCTGGGGTCTGTTCTGCCATCACCGTGCCGGGATTTATGTACGTCGCTCCCATTAGTGTTAATGGTAGTTAGACACATACAGCCATTCCTCTCACACTTCAGGAAGAGAACAGAGCCTTATGGGTGAAAAGTTTGCTATTAAGGATTCTTAATACAATGGAAACATTCTGTCTCTTTTAATTGTAATTTACGTCTAAGTGTAACCGCTCTGGGTTGGGAAAACCAGGATTCAGTCCAATTCAATTATGCAATTCTTGCCACCTGGTAAGCCTTGTTATTTTATAAAGAGTACTGTAGTAGAACTGGCAGATTCATTCATGTTCAGAGCGTAAGCGCCCTGCACTGTGTAATCACTGGCTCATAAAGGAGAGCGCCACACGAAAGTCAACCGCTCAATTATAACGCAATCTTTAAAAAGGAATATGCAAAACCACGAGGCGAGATTCTTCTTTGGTTCAGCTGGTTTACAATTACGAGTTCACTGGGGTCTTTGCTTTGCAAAGCCTTCCAGTACAGGTTCAGCCTCGAGTTAAACCTGAGCTCAACGCAGGGCTCCGGCACAGCTCCATCGATCGGCACCTACTTGCAGACGCCGGCGGATAATCTCCGTCCAGAGGGCACTGCTGGGAGGGGATGCTAAATCACAGGCCTGCAGGAAGGGTTTTATTGGGCTAATGCACATTCACTCTGACTTAGCTAATGAAGCTGCAACAAGATAATACGGGAAAGAAAAATATGGCCCCGGCGACTGGGAACGCTTTCATTAGCACCCGCGCACGGGCACCTGACAGCCCATCAAAACCCCGTGCCACCCTCCATCCCCACAGGCTAACGAGCTTCCCCACATCCCAGCCTGCTCAAACCCCTC
The DNA here is from genome assembly GCA_013397315.1 of Donacobius atricapilla. Classification (NCBI taxonomy): domain Eukaryota; kingdom Metazoa; phylum Chordata; class Aves; order Passeriformes; family Mimidae; genus Donacobius; species Donacobius atricapilla. Next base: position 495,020 of record WBMY01015705.1, read on the forward strand.
GGCATCACAGCACTGACTGCCCCATCAATGGCCAAGGCACAGAAAATGTAGTTTTTTGTAGCAGACAGCGAATAGGTATAGAAAAAGCCAGTGGAATAGTTTTCACTTACACAGGATAGCAACCAGCCAAGAGGAAAACTCGCCTTAACTTCTTCAGCTTTGGCCAAGCCTCATCCATCCTCTCTGCCTGTTGCAGGTACTGACCAGGATTCGGATGTTCAAAGGATGCGGGTCAGAGGGCAGGACCAAGACTCACCTACCAGCAGCAGATGCTTCTCTAAACCCACACCCCAAAACCCGAACTGGAAGGCTAGTTGTGCTTTTACTAAATAAATAGTATCTGAAGTTTATTTTGCAGCTCTCTCTCTGCATTTCTGTATTCCAAGCTAGGGGACAAAATCTGCAGCAGCCTCAGAAAGTTTGGAAACACTTGAAAGGGCCCAGGTGGACTGGGCAGCTCTGCCACAGCAGGGACAGAGGGTGTCTGCTCATCATGGCTATTGTCACTGCTGTCATTTGGCCTCTTCACAGCATTCCACAATTCACGATGAGAATTTTCAGCCCATACTGGATGTCTGCTACAAGCCGGAGCAGACTAAGCCAAGGTTTGCTCGCGTGTGCAGAGGGATGAGAGGGACACAGCCAGGGTTTGCTAATTCCAGAAATACTCCAGGAGCTCACCACCTGAAAACTCTGCACCTCTGACAGCAACAGTGGGATGTTCTGAAATCTCACACCTTGTAAATAGGAGAAGCATAGCCCAGTCATAAAAATGTGAAGTATTAATTAATAGTATAACTTCAGTTTGTATTCCAGCTCCAACATAATGAACCTGCCAATTTTGATTGCAAAGTGAAAACTCATCTCTTTATTTTGGACAAATAGGGTTAAGCTTCTTAAGCAATTCTTTGTTGTTTTGACTTCAACAATTTATGCAAATGAGATGTTAATTAGGGTAATTGTAACTTAAATTATGCTTGTGTAAACCTCTCCATTGGTAGGAAAGTGTGGGAATCCAGACAACTGGTATTTAAAGCAGCTGTACTAACTCACTTCTGAAAGCAAAGCATACCAAGATCACTTTCATGTCTTTACAATTTGTTTTTATGAGGTGATAACATTTTTACAAATACCATCATTTTTGCTTTTTTATATTGTAAGTGACAGTCTGACATTTTACAACTGGCTTATTGAAAACAAGAATTGAGCACTCTCGCTGTAACGGACATTAACTGCTCAATAGAGATTCACATGCTAATGAGGTGAGAGGGGCTCCAGAAAGTTTTGATAAATGCGACACACACTCTAACTAGCAGTGAATGTGAGTTGACAAAGAACATCTACACCAGGGTTCAATAAAATGTAACCCTTTAAATTAATCATACTGGCAGTATTTCATAGAATGCACAACAATCTCTTTTCTGATGGCTATAAAGCAGAAGAAATGCAAAGTCTCGACAAATGAAAGTTCCCACATTTCCCTCTTCACACTGCTACTTCCATTCGAACTCCGACAATTGGTAAAAAAAGGTAGTTACTGTAAATAACAAAGTAGGAGGTTTAATTGTTTCCTTCTTTTAAAGCAGGATGCTTTTCTTCACATTTATTTGTCTGGATTCTATTGAGCAAATACGCCGACTCGAAAGATTGATCATAAAAAGCATCACCGGTTGCGCTCGGAAGGAAGTTTAAGGATACCGTCGGAAGGAAGTTTAAGGATACCGTACAGCAAAGAGAGGCTTAAATGACCAGCTTTCTGCCGGGCCTTTTTTCAGCCCAACTTGGCTATTTTTTTTTTTTCCTTTCACTAAATATAGCTCGAAGGAAAATACGCCACAGCAGTTAATCAGAAGCAGAAAGCAAAGTTCAGAGGCTTCGTTCACACCGAACTCCCCAGACTTTGCCGAGATTTGCTCCAGTGAGAGGCAAAGCTGGAACTTGAGCGCCAGCATCCAAGCAGAGGAGGTGGAAAAATTTTTCATCCCAGTTGTCGTATGAGTTTATTTTTTATTTTTCTGTCCTGCCAGTCCTGACCCAATGACACCAACCATTACATGTGAGCTTGCGAGATCTAAGGAAATAAAACTATTGGAAGGCCGATTGCCTCCACACATTACACTACGGTGTTATTTCTTCCTAAAGTGACAATCCTTAATACCCTTTTTGGGTTTAGCCCATTTTAATCTTGGCAGGAAGTGTAAATCTGTGCGCTCAGCAGCATCACAGCCTTGCTGGCTGTCAAAATTTTGCCTCCGCCAATGCTTGAGAGGTATTCTTGTCATTTCACTGGGGTAGGAGACTTCTCCGTCTGACATACAAGATCTCCCAAAGTAGTACAACTTGCCAAAATGCCAGCACACATACTCTGCTCACTGCCTTTCGTTTTGGTAACTCAGACTTGCTCTCTCAGCAGCTGTTGGAGGGCTCTATGCAACACAAGGCAGGAGAGAGAAGGAAAACATCCACGAACCGACCCAGAAGAAAGCCCTCCATCCATCCCGCCGTTGCCTTCGGACTTCATGAGCTCACTCCAGTACACGCTGAAGCGCTCGGGCCCCGAGCCCGCGTATCCCAACACGTGGTGGCCGCGCTCCCCGAGAGGCGTCGGGGCCGCCTGGCTCGGCTCGGCGCGGAAACGGCGAGCCTGGAAAGGCCGGCGAGCGGAGGAAGGCGTGCTGCAGCTCCGGAACGGCCATTTAGCCAAATTGCATACCTGTGCTGTGTCAGCTATATGGTAGATTCATCTCATTCCATTGGTCTAATGGATAGCAATTGAATTTAATTAGCAAAACTACTTTGACTTAGTCTCATACTGTGCTGAATGTAATGAAATCTTCCTCCTCTCTCTCTCTCTCTCTCTCTCTCTCTCTCCCCCCTCTTTTTTTCCCCTCAAATAAAGAATGTCCTTAACTGCATTCCACCGTTAGAATATTAAAAGCTATATATGTTACTCTTAAGGACAGAGTACAGCCATCCCCTTTCACAGGCTTTAGATTTAGTTATTGTATTACATAACATAAAATAATTAAAAAGATACTTCGATAGTTACACACAGTATAAATTCAATTACCGCGATGTCTCCATTAAAAGCACTTTTATAGTATGAATAAAATGCAAATCCTCTTTAGAGATCGATACCAGAAACATAATTCTATGCTTCATCCTGAGAAGGAAGTTAGCTTTAATAAATCATCCTCTTAGATTAAAAAAAAAAAAGAAAAGCGTTTCAAAGATTTGTACTTGAAGGCAATTCTCCGAAGCAGACATCCTGGTCTTATTTCTGCTGGACTCATTTTTTAGCAGTGAGGTTCACGGGCTGCACCTCCTGCTTCCAGAGTCCCTGCCAAGGAGAAGGATGCCGAGGAGAAGAAAAGCCCCGGCCACACGCGCTGGCACCGGGGCTCTGCCGGGATTTATCAAAACGCCCGGGATGCGGCCGCAAGAACTTCGCAGCAACTTGTCCCCCCTAAAATAAAAGTGTAAAACAATTCCTCCAGAGGAGTTTGGAGGGAATGTTCCTATCAGGCCTAACTTTTGCCTGGCTGGGCACAGCGAGACAAGTTCCTATGATTGATTATCGTGGTATCTCTGGATCTCTGACTTTGAACCATAACCTTTTTTGCGCACAATGACAGTTGGGACCTACCATTTGCCATCTGTAGAGATGGTGGGGGAGAAAAGGACTTCGCTTACATTAATCAACCAATTAAGAACAGACTTAAACAAAACACTAAAGCATAATAAAAACCTGACTGCTTAATAGCTTTCTACCCTTAATAGTTGCCTTCCTGTAGTCTGCTGATGGGAGTGGCATCAATTCTGCCCCGGTCCCCATCGGGGACAGGGTTCTGCCTCTGGGGCTGGGTGCTACCTGATCTTGAATGGAGCTGGGGGTCCTCTGTGCTGGGCAAGACCAAGACCCCTACAGCAAAAGAAAAATAAAAAAAATAGAAAAGTTTGGGAACTCAAGTTGTAAATCACAGCCTTACAATGTAGCTGGGCTCTCCTATTACGGCAACTATTAGGGAATTATTTTAGTGAGTGCAAAATTAGTAACTAATCAAAGACACAAATCACTGCTCACTGCTTCGGGAAGAATTAACCTTTTGTTTCAAAGCCTGGGGCAGTATCCAGGGTCTCCAGATACTTTGTTACTGCCCTCCCCTCATGGCTGGCAGCACATCCCGAAGGAGAGACTGAAACAGCAGCTGAATAACAGACTCTGCACTCGGCTGCTCCGATGCGGCTCTGGAGGGAGGAGATCCAGAACCCAGTCCCAACAGTTCAGAGCCTAATTCTGCTCTCAGGGATGGTGGGTTAAACCACTCTTGCGCACGATGGCAGAGAAATCCAGCTCTCTGTCGGGGGGTTAAGCAGACACCTTGCGCAGTACATGCTCTGCACTGCGGCAAAGGAGAGAGACCTCCACATTTCTTGTTTGCATCTGCAGCTGATGAGGTTGCAAGGCCAGGACTAATAAACTTGGACCAGTATCACCAAGAGGCACCACAGCAGCATCTTGAACATCTGCTTGTTTCTGTTGCCTCTGGGTACCCACCAGTGCAGCTCTTAGGAGACCTCTTGGATCGTCTACTTAGTGAAACTCTAGGAGACCACGCGTTCACACGGATAAAAAACAACACGTTCAGTGGAAGGAATCATCTCTAAATCCAAGCATTTCATACATGCCTGGATATTTCTACATCATCCCTCCACTGTGTCTTGCAAATGCAGCAGAGTGTGTTCTTGGTAAGAGATGAAGTGTATTTACATCAAGGTGTACAAAAAACTCCTAAATGACTCAAGATGTGAACAGCCAAGAAAACGTACAGTGTTACTGCAATGAACATGCTTTTGTGATATTTAATAACTGAAATTTGGAACAAATTTGCAGAGGTTGGCCAAGATGGCCTCTCCATCCTCACGCTTTACGTCTCTTTGTCTATTGTTCTTTTTAATATATTGCATCTGTAAAAAAAAATTGCAACCTACTTTATACAATTACTACACTGAAGTCCCAAGCAATCTATCAAGTTGTCATACATTTTCTTCACATTAAACCTTTTTAAAATCTTTCCTTTTTTCTAAGTTTCAAGAAAACGCAGAAGAATATTGGCTTGGCCCGAAAGGCAGCGCAGTGAAACATGTCGTTCATCAAATCTGGTAACAAGAGGAGTTTGTGATACTGTGTCAGGAGAAGAAATAATCCCCAAAGTGGCATGTTGAAGTTTCCGACGGTTTGTAAATCAAGAAAATTCAGACCATCAATAAACTTGTAATCAATGACAAAAAAACTGGAAAAAATTCCCTGCGAGCTGGTTCTGGTTACGGAGGTTTGGTGAACTCCCTTTTTGCGGCACTTCAAGCCACCCAAGACAGGGATCTGAGGTTGCCGCTGGTCTGTGTCCCCTGAGGGAGGGACAATGACATGGCCGGGGCTCGTGGGGTGGCCGGACACCCGTCTGGGTCATGGAAAAGCACAGCACTACCAAAGACTATTTATTATTAAGGAAAATGCTTTCATCTCTTGATGGCACCCAGAAACAATGAGCAGGAACACGAAGCAACGGGTGGGTGAGAGGGAAGGCGAAGGGAAACCGGGAATTATTTCAGCTGGAAACGGGATGAAATGCTGGGAGGAGGGGGATTATTGCGCCCATTAGTTTAAAAAGTCTCCATGCTGAGGTTTGCAGCATTTGAGTGACCATCTCTACAGCAGTGTGCAGAAATACACAGATATTGCCTTAATGTCCATCAGCCCCTGAGAAACGTGCTGCCTAAGGGATGGGATAAAGCTCTAAGGATGGGAAGACGATCCCTCTCCTATGAACTATAGGGAAAATTTTTTTCTCCAACTCTTCCTCTATCCCTCTTCCCTTTATTGCCTATCCCAACAGAGTTCCTGCATCCCCTGGGAGCCTCAGCAACTCTCAGATACCACAGCTGGGCACTCATCACTGGGTGCCACCACATTTGGGATTGTAAGATAATATAAAATAAAGGCAAAATGTCAAGCGCTTTGCCTTCCATGGTTTCAAAATGCCGAAACCTCCATCCCTGAACCCAGCTCGCGCCATCGATCCCACTTCTTGCAAAACAAAGAAATCTGTTTAGGCTCCAGGAAATCCAACATGTTACCGTGCCAATTTGAGCTCAACTGCATTTGTGGTACTGTCAGGTCTTTAGGACAATCCCATGCCCATTCCCATTCCCAATGTAGGAAATTTCTGTGCGCTTAATTATCTTCTTTAATAATTCCATGGTATGTGATTTATTAAACAGGCTCCTTATTTGTAAACAAAATCTGAGGCACAAATGTGCGGCAATAGTCGCACTTCCTGGCGAAATAAGAGGCAGACAAAGAGCCCTAATGATGCACCAAAAATGCTCACCAAAAGTGTACTCTTTAAAAAGATCACCAATTTAATGCTTTTTGTATTTCATTTATCAGCCATGTAGTCATCATTCCCCTCCCTACCACCATCTGTACACACTTTCCCAATAGACCATCACAGCTGTCCCGTTTCTCACACAAACAGTACCTTTTATATGCTTCCCAACTGTTTTTAATAACTGTTCTGTGCACAGCACTGTACTTCCTTTGTTTTCTTTTTTTTCCCCCCTTTTTTTTTAAAAATATGAAAAAGAGATATAAGCCAAAGAAACAGGTTGTCGTCACAATCAGTGGAGGAAGGCAATTAAAATGTTAAAAGCCTCCATGGCCACTGACCCATCCTCGAGCCGCGCCGGCAGCCCCAGCACAGAGCTGCAAAGTTCCCTGGAGAAGTTGCTAAGGTAGACGATGCTTGTTCAGGAAAACCACGTACATGAGCAAGACTGTCTGAGGAATCCCTCATCCTTTTTAATGAGGAAATATTATTAATATTAAATACTGCTTCTGCAAGCAGAGAAAGTTTTTCGAGGCTTTCAAAGTCCATTTATCAGCTCCAAGGCATCGCTGCCCTGCATTTTGGAACCATGTCGACAGAAGTGTCCCATTTTCTTTTCAAACTCTGACGCATTTCACTCTTTCCAAATGCCCTGTGTATCCTGATTTTGCATCACGGGCGCTCCTGCCTTCCCTTCGGCCACCCCTGGAACTGGGATGAACCGCACAAACTCAGGATGAAGGCACAGTGCAACCAAGGTAACTCAGCCCCAAGCCTGGGCAAACAAAGCCGCTTGCAAAGGGCAAAACTGGGAAGAGATCCAGGCAGGAACGGGGAGAAAAGCAACAATTCCTTAGCAATCCATCTCATGGAAACCCACCCTACCAACAGGACATTCAGGAATGGAAACTCGCTATATTTGTTTTTGTCCAGGGCCGTGTCCACAGCAAACTTGAGCAGGCTGCAGGGAGATAGGAGCACAAAAAACAGTCCCTCCCTCTGCACCGTACAGGAGCACAGCAGGTAACCCGGCTCTGGGATGGGACTGGGACACTGCTCATACCACCCTCATCCCACAGACAGCTTCATACCCCGGGGCTGCTCACTGTGAGACATACCGCACTCTTCTAGGGGAGAGTTTATTACTAAAGACCACGTACACGGAAAACAACTGGTCCGCTCAGTTCTCACCATGATTTTGCCCTCCAGCTTTTGACTGAAAAAGAAACAATGTCCATGTTTAAAGCGGCAGTCAAACACAGTATTTTGCCTAAATCACGCTCACCTATCCAGGTTAGAAGGAACAGACACCTTGAAGATGCATTTCTGAGACACAAGTGTGCACCCCCAAACAGCACCGAGCTCTGTTGCTGGGTGTCTGCAACTGCATCCGCCTGGGAAGAATCTCAATCAAAACTGTTGAAGGTGACGCCCTTCTCTAAGAAAAAAAAAAAAAAAAGATCTTGACCAGAAAAATCCCACTCTTAACTGACCGCTGTCTGCTTTTCCCAACTTTTCCAGAAATACCCAACCTCCGCCCGCTGCAAGGGTTTGGCTGCTACCGAGGCTGGTGCTGCCCCAGCCAGGCAAACTTCTTGTGAAAGTTTCACATAAAATTATGCAGGATTTACTTTTTAAGTAAGCAACAACTACTTTTCCCTTTTTGACACAAAACCCAAATGTAAATAGGTTTGCTGGCTATTTTTAATGAAGTCCTTGTGGCATCAGGAAAAGTCCTCATCACCACACAATAAAAGCATTGCAGTGGCTATCCTCCCTAAAAGCATCCCAACAATAGCTGGGCTTGAGAAAAGCATCCCAATACAAAGAATTCATTCTTCTGATTTACTTGAAACTACTTGGCCTCAAAAGAAAAAAAACAAAAACAACCAAACCTGAATTAAATTTAAATTTTACCCTGTTTCCAGCATCACTCCGGGATTTGGCCGTTTTCTTCTACATCAAATTAAAACCTTATTAAGTAAAAAGATGAGACAAATTTCAAGTGAATACCCTTAGGATGAAATCTGATTGACAATGTGTTTTTCCTTTAAAATCTTCAAAGTGAGTGTCTATATTGACAATAAAATGTAGCAACTATCTAACTTGTCTTTTCATACCCTTACAGGAGTGCATCCCTGTTCGCTCAGTGCATTACAAGGTATTTTAAACACAAAAACGGTGATTTAACCAGACACGATGTTTTTTACAAAGCTCAGGCAGCTCACTATCTGTCCCTCACACACAACATTAAAGTGGTAGATGCAGAAAAACACAGAAAGAGGCTGCCCCAACACTTTTCACTTAGTTCTTCACCCCTCCTGAAGCCTTCATCAGGCTGTGCAGAGAGCCTGGATTCACCCTGAAAACTTTCCCCTTGACAGGGGCTTTACAGAGTTTGGCTGTAAGGAGATGCCTCCCTATGAAACACCCTCACGAGTTTGTAAATGCATTTTTGCACCTAACAATGTTCACACATGGTGGATTTCCTGGGCTGAAGAGCAATCCTGCTTTCGCATTGTGCGCTACTTAGAGCGATGGAATCGTTTGGGTTGGAAAAAAATCTTTAAGAACACCAAGTCCAACTGTACTGGAAGCGGGGTGACAGTGGCTGGGATGAGAATAGAGATGTACAGCACGGAGGACAGAGCATATCAGGCGCAGACTTTGTTTAGATACTGATGCAATGAGCATATCATGGATATGACAAATGGATTAAAGCAGAAACAACACAGGCTACCTCTCTGTGGCCAGGGCTTGGTGACATGGTGGCAGGTCTGGAGGATGGCTGTCACCTGCAGCTCTCATGGGTGAATGCCATGCTGGTTTTACACCTGCAGAAGGTGTGTTCTCCCGCTCTAGACACCCCTCTCTGCCACCATCCAGCTCCCCACAGTCACAGCAAGAGCTGGGGATGGACACAACTTCCCCATGCACCACATGAGTGAGATGGGCAGCAGAAACCCACTGAGGAGTCTCCCCAGGTAACACCTGGGGCTTCCCACTGCGCCCTGAGCGTGTCCTGCTGGAGGAGGCCTCAGTGATACACCCTTCTGCAATGCTCTTAAACCACCTTTTTACATCATCAAAAAAATCCAGAGCACCAGCAAGTCTTCTCTCATTGACCGAACCACCACCAGGTACTGCACTCATACGACCCTCTCCAGCAGAGCCAGTTCACCCGGCCAAATAACCCCACTTTGGACACCTACCAACCCCACGATAATTTTGTGCTTCACTACAGATATATCTCACCCCAAAACATGAACATGCTGAAACATCCAATCATGTTCTGGCACGCATGCCAAAAAAAAAAAGCCCATGGCAACAAAGACGACAGCTTGCCAATGGCAGCTGCTGCACGCACACACAAAATTAAACTATATTCTTCTGAAAAGGGATATTATTATGGCATTTGTTTCCCCTCACCCTCACCCATTCCCTCCCAAAATAAAGGGGGAAATATCAACACGTCTCAAACATTAAGAGAGATGGATTTTTTTCTTTTTTTTTTAAAAAAAAGAGGCATGGGATAGAGAATTCGGGGCTTAACAGGAGATCCAGTTGGGATTGGGGCTGAATGCAAGGAGCCGCCCTGAAATATTGCCTCACCAACGGGAGCTGTACGGCATGAGCACGTAAAACGTAATTTAGGAGGCCTGAGGATGCTGAATTGCCTCAAGTTTGGTCAAGCCATCCCTTGGTTACAGCACAAATCTGCAAACACACTTGTGTGCGTTAAGGAGCATCTGATGACACCCATCCCTGCCTCCTTCCCCGCAGCGTGGACCTGCCGAGTGCCTCCCGAGCTGCGATGCAATGCACAAGAGAGCCGTCTCCTCACTGTGAAGATGAATGTCATATTGGACCTCTGACATCATGTATTCTCCAAGTAATTATTTTTGATCTCATAAGAGTTGTACAGGGTGCACAATAAAATTAAAAAGTAGAAAGCAAGGTTAATAAGATTATCGTGTTGGTATAATAGGTAATGCATTTTGCAGTATATCCTTAAATCTGCCCTCTCCAAGCATAATTAAATAACTGTGATTTATATTTTAAAGGAACGCAGACATGCCGTGTATCCTCCTACCCACATATGTTAATTACTTTAAGCCCCTAAAAATCACACAGTTGTTTGCAGCTTTTTAATCCTCATGTGTAAATAACCCGACTCAGGTCCAAGTTATGAACAATGAAGTCCAGGAAACTTTCAGAAGAGCTTGTCATTAAACCCGTCTTGATTTTATCTCGCTGATCTAATGGCACTGATGTGTGCCGAAACCCACGGGAAGGAGGGACACGGCCCCGGCCACGACGCCGGGACAGCACTCGCACTGGGAGGGTGGATATTAACGGGGACGAGACCAACACCCTTTAGGATACCCCACCTGGGTCCCTCCATGGGTCCGGCTGCACCGCGGCAGCGCCGGGACCGCGGGCGACGCGAGCCCACACGCGCCGCTCTAGGCCGGACTCCACCGCGCCGCTCTCCATTTTGACTCGCACGTGAGAGCCTGGCACACAAAATGGAGGCCCTGGCGCGTCTTGCAGGCAGCGGCTCCGAATCCAGCCCAAACCCACCCGCCCTACGCGCCACATCCTGCCCCTACATCCCGAGCCACGGTGGTGCCACACACAGGGCTCAGCTCAGCCGCCTTACATCCACCCCTGGGGTAGGGATATGGGGGAAAGGCAGCTAGAAACACTTAATATATATATAAATACTCTGTTTTCTCTATAAAATTATTTACACTGTGATGATGGGCTCACCCAGGCACTGCCCTTGCAATAGGGGAGAAAATGCTGCAAGCCCCAAAAACACTTGCTGGGATAAAACTGCCCCACACATCCGAGGCATCGTGACCCAGGTGCTGATGTCAGCCACAGTTTTTGGTGGCTCCCATAATGCAGGTGACAATTAACAACAACCAGAGATCGGGCTGCACCACATGAATGGGAAAACTAAAACGATTAAGATGAATTTTAGTCCACCGACAAGGCTTATCTACCACAAGCCCTCACTGGCGTAAGGAAATGTCCGGGTCGGCTGCTGTTAGGAGACTAAAATAATTTTCCCTGAATTTACAGCCTGTAATTTAATCATCAGCTCCAGCCCTTGTCTGTGAGGAAAGGAGCAGGGGCAGAGCCAGATCCATGGCTTCCAGTGAGGATGCCCCAAATTCATTTTGCTGGGGACTGTCCCCGAGGCCTGGAGGGTCCCACATTTGTAGAAAAGTGCAGGCTTTTAGGGAGAGGTTGAGGGGTTTTGGAGCAGCAGGTTGGAGTTTGCTGGTTGTAAAAACCTCACCAGTGCCTGAACCAGAAGCATCAGGGGAAAGAGAAGGAGGAGCTGTGAAGAAGCTCAAGGCACAGAAAGCAAGGGATGCCCTTCCCTTTACATCTGAATGGAGAGAAAATACATAACTGTAATAATAAATAGCGGGCTTTATGAACAATTAGGATTCCACTGTCTCTTTGAAGGGTTTGAAAAGCTGACATGATGTTTTGGGTTCTCCAGATTCAGCTTTGAGGCCTCAACCAAGAGAAACATTCAGCCCCGCTGTGTACAGCAGTGACCACAACAAAGATTGTGGTTTCTCCCACACTCGCCTTAAATAGATCTAAATTAATGCTATTCATCATTGGGTGGAAAAGAAGGGAAATATAAAAGTGCAGTTGCTTGTAGAAAAGCCAGAAGCACTGGGCAACTTTCTTAGCACTTACAGGCTTCTCCTGCTTCTGCACCTCGAAGCAAGGAGGCATGGAAATAACACACCCTTATACTGTCCAAACCCATCACCTGGAAAACATCCTGGGCATATGAAATACGCCTTTATCCCGTGTTTATTTGTTGTTGCTGTTGTTGTCGTTGGAGAAAGGGAAAAGCTAAACCACATGACTGAACTCCTGCCAGGGGTTCGTGACAGAGCAGGCCGTCCCGAGTGCCGCACCAGTTAGTATCCGAATTATCACGGATACTCGCCGGCTCAGTTACACCCGCACAGGGAGAGCAGTTGTCCCACCTAAATCCTGCTTCTGTCAGCTCCCACCCTGCTCGTGGCTGCAGCCAGCAGCCAGTCCCGCTCCCCAAAGAGGAGATCATCCAAAGATGGGGGTACCTCTCTGTGCCGCGCAGGGTGTGTAGGTTGCCATGTCCCTCGTGCGCCCACGATAGGTGCGTGCATGAAATTTAGGGTGTTGAGGAGCTGTGGCTGTCCTCTCCTCACCTCTCCCAACTGAGATAGAGACCCAGACTCCCACCACTGACTTTTTATGGGTACTTTTTGTAAGGCTAAAACAACACAAAATCTGCCTTCTCCTTTTATTCCTTCAGGGCAGAAATACAGTGAGATGTCTTAGTGTCACTTTTTTCTTTAAAGCTACAGATGTCTCAGTTTGGCAAAAAAATAATGGAGCAGAAAAATAACTCTATCAGCCCACAAACATTAAAATCTCAGCTGAAGGTTGATCTGTTCAGGTTCTCCGGGGCATGCACTGGGAGCCCTGTGCAGGGAATGCATGTGAGACACCTGCTGCAGAGCTGCCTGAAGTGGTTTTTTGGTAAGAGTAAATGCAATCTGTCTGCAAAAAAAAAAAAAAACTTTAAGGATGGTTTTGGATATACACTGGAACAGCCATGAGCTGGAAGTAGGTTTTTCAAAGCATTATAGGTGGAGGGAATGTCATGGATGTTTTAAAAGTCTTCAGATAGGCGTAAAAACAACATATACATTACGCATTATCTCCACAGAACAAACACCATTTGAAATGTGCCCCTTTTTAACTACCATTATGATCTGTCTAAAGAGCATTTTGGTTAAAACTTGGGAGGAAAGGAGAAGAAAAAATAAAAAGCCCACTGATCTTACACCTGCTCTTTAGCAGTAGGAAGTAGGTTCTCAATCTGTTAACATGACCATCTGGCCAATCTGCATATCACGGCTATCTGGATTACCGTACGATGGAATGACAATAACGTAGCCACAACAAAAGTAAAATGCATCAAAAACTAACAGGAGTGCAAGCCCTTTTGATTTCAAATTAAATAATAAATGCGGTATCAGAGGAGAGCGAGAAAGTCAGCTAAATAATTAAAAATGAGCCTTCGCTCCGGCATAATTAAGTAAACAATATGGTGTGTGTTTCTGTATGAGCCAGCAATAGTTTCCACCGTCGAGCGCTCCACTTTTGCAGAGCAGCGATCAGGAGTTGAAGGCGTTGCGACAGCTCTTTCGGTGACGTACGGTATTGTCAGGACACCTCTGCCACCCCTGCGACACCCGGCCCAGCTGTGGCTATTAACAGGATTAATGCAGCAACAATCAATACCAATTGTACTAAGAGATCACGGCGCAAAGCCTCGGGTACCTCTCAGACCCCCCAAAACCTCCACGGGTGCGGGGGTTTCTGCATTAACCCATCTTTGGGTTATTCCCATCGATGCCTCTTTATGGGGGTCCAAGTAGAATATTTTCAGTCTGTCGACGGGAACATAAAATGGGTCGAGCTTAAAGTTCAAGGTCATGTGCAATATACCACTGCCCAGCAATTAGCCACAGAGCTCATCTAGAAGTTAAGTTAAATTTTTCAGCCGCAGAAATAATGCTGAGTTCTGGCTGCCTTCGAGTCTAAATGCGAACAGAAAAACAAGCTTTGCGTAAATAAAACCTAGCCCTTGTTTTTTTTTTTTTTTTT
>WBMY01015707.1:4115-77668 GCA_013397315.1 Donacobius atricapilla
ATTTTTTTTTGTCTGCATTTAAAACCTTATCCTTATTTAACTTCCTTAAGTGTTGAAAGCATTAGTTGTCTGGAAAAATTTTAATGAAGAAGCCGCAAACAGCATTTTTCTCTGCAGCACTGTGTGACATTTCTCCATTTAAAATTTTACGCATGCGCTATCAGACAAATTCACGCATCATATTCAGCATGACCTTAGTGAAAGTTCTCTATATTACTTCTCAAATCTGTTGTCTTTTTGTGGTGTTTGCATAAGCATCAGTAAAGTAGCACATGCTCATAAACTAGTTTTTCCTTATTCTGAAAAATTCATGTTGAAATGTTTCCTTTTGCAGAGATCTCATTTTTTTCATGACTATTTGAATACTTAAGGTTTTGGAAAACTGTGGGTTTAGCCCAGTGCTCAGATAAGGAGAGGAACTTTATTTAAGTGAATAAAGGAGGAGAATGAAGATGTAAACAATAATGGACATTTTGGGAGATGTTAATGTGCATTTTGTACAAATAGGGAGGCCAGCATTTGTTTACAAATAAGAAGTTAAACAGAAATCCTCAAATTAAATCCTGAAATGTAAAAAAAAATACTGAACTATCTCACGTGCAGAATAATTTTTATTAATATGTGGGTGTCATATGCAAAATGACGAATGCTGATGACTATATCACTTCAAAGAATTAACAAAAGTTCACATATACAAATAAATATTTAGGATATAAGTGGTTCTTTTGCTTCCATTGAAACCCTTTGTATCCCTTTTCCTTGTTTTGTTGCCTCATTTTGTTTCCTTCTCAGTTACATATATAACTCGCAAAGCCACTAAACCTACTGAAAAATTTTTACTGCTTAATAACCTCTAAACAATATTTTTGTTGTATATCCTCTCTAAATTTCTCAAGTAAGATTTGTTTTCTTCACTATTTAAGAGGAGAATATATGATTGAAGGACTAGAACTCCTTTTTGTTTTGGTCATTGGAATCCTTTCCATAGAAAAGAATTATTTGATAGCACTTTGAGAAAATCTATGGAGTTTTTTTTCAGAAAATATGCATTTGATATGCTAGAGGGGTCTTTTTTTTTTTGCTGTAAACTTGCTCTTTATACAACACTTTTTTCTTTTTCTTCTAAAGGGCAGTACCAAATAATGTTATGTAATTAATTGTGAAGGAAGAAAAACAATAATATACTTTCTAATATAATTAAGTATGGTTAATTCAGGAACTACAACTACTGAGTTGTAGTATGTGCTTTGTTTTTTCCCAAGTTTTGCTAGTTTCTACTCAAAAATAGTTTAGCAGTACATAGATTTAGGTAGAGAAAAATCTATTCTACATTTTTTCTGAGCCTGCTGCTGTGTACAAGCTTGTATGAATTTTTCATTGAATTAGGGTTCTTGGTGACTTAGTCTTGACAAAACCAATAGTTTTCTGGTTTTGTGATACAGCTCTCTGTCTGTAAATGTGAAAACAATGAGGCTTTTTGGCTGACTTTGAGTTGAACTACAGTGTAGTTAATCTATGCAGTGACACAGAATTGGACTTGTGTCTGTCACAGAGTTCTCTAATTTCTGTAGTACAAATAAGATTTTTATAATAACATTATTAATAATTATGGATCATTAATAATCCTTCTTTTAAAATAGTATTTCAGACTAAATAAAATGAAGTTTTTGGTGAATAGTGCCCAAAAAGTAGTGTAAACCATATGTTAAAACATAGGGATTTGGAAGCAGACTACTACCAGCATTTTAAAAGATCATTGTTCTTTTTGTTTTCATCTGTAATCACAAACATTTGAGATAATCTTGCTGGAATTAGGCAGGCACTAGTTTCACCTAGCAGTAGATGCAAATCTATAGTTAAAAAAGTGTTCCAAGAGGTAAAACGTAAGAAAACTTTGGAGGCCTTGGTTATTTATCTGACATTCTGCATGACCACATGTGAAATGGGGATGGAAAGAGTAGTTCACTCCTGGACAACTGTTTTCTAGGCTGAAGGAGAAACCTCTATACTAAGTTGTGCTGTTTGTGCTGGAGTAGGCGGTCTGTACTTGCAATGTACAAGGAAAAATTTTGAATGAGGAAGGTGCAGACAGTTTAGCAAATCCTGCATTTGTGTGAGTTTCTCATATCACAGAAGATACACGATTCTGGTGAGGTATATGGTATATATTATCTTTCTTATATGAATAAGAACTCTTGTCATAAGCATGCATTTCAACTCTTCATGGTCTAAGAAGAATGATTTATTTTCTCTTTCTTTTGGAGAGATCAAGCAAGCACCCTGAAGTTCATGTATACTCAAGTCAGATGCAAATATGATTTTCTTTTGATTATGGTAGAATTTTGTTTTGTTGGAGTTTGTTATTTTATAAAGCACCAGCATTCCATTTGTTTGTGACTTTAATAAAAAGGCTTGCTGTGAGTGATTTGATAGACATAGAAAGAATATTCCCTTGAGTCAATCTATTTTCTAAATATAAATTTCAGTTTTCTTAATGAAAACTGAAGGTTTTGGCTTTCTTTGATCATTGCTGCAAAACATAGATCTTGTGTCTACTCATTAAATGGAATTTCTGAGGGAGACTGAATAACACTGAAATGCTATTGGAAGGTAAATAAAGGTAAGAGGAATGTCCTAGAGTTGAGTGCAGTGGGTGAAAATCTGTAAATCTTAAGGAATAATTAGTGATTGTCTCTGAGAGGATTGTGTAAGCAGCAATAAAGCTAGATGGCAATATCTTCTCTATTGTCCCAGAGCTGTTTTAGCCCATTTGGGGATAAGCTACAGGTAGTATATACCAATAATATTTCTGTTAAAATATTTTTCAGTTAGAGAGAGAGAATTCTCCACAGTCCTTGGAGTTTATCATATTATACTTAGTTATACTAATGGTTAAAAATATTAATTCTGTATTTGTCTAGATCCATGTTGCTCTTAAAAGAGACTGAAAAATTCTCTTTTATTACATTACTAATCCCTGTGTAGCTACTTAACACTTCAGATCAAATCACCAATTAACCTTTGCTTTGCTAAGATAAATAGATTTAAATTCTGGAACCTGTCTCTAAAATATGTTTACCAATCTTATAATTGCCATTGTGACTCTTTTCCAAGCCTCCTGTTATTCCTCAGTAGCCTTCTTTTATTGAAATACTAAGCCAGAACATTTTTTATTATATTCCTATAGCTGTCATCAGATATTAGTTCCCTCTTATTCAGAGTTCTAGTTTAGGTATCTTTGTCTTTTATTTGTGGGTTTAATCTTGGTTGTATATTATAGTAAATGATATTAATGAATGATTATCCAAAACTTTTTCTGCTGTTATATCCTGTAGTTGATTTAAATTGTCCAGCTGTATCTAAACTTTTCTTTTCCCTTGAACCTGATTAAACCCCAAGACTCCTCTTCACTGGTCCTCTTTGTTAACTGTTTTCTGAAGCTTTGATTCACCTTTGAGTTTTATTGCTCCCGAGTTTGTTCTTTTTTTCTCCCCCCAAAATCACCAATAAAATTGCTGAAGAGCACATGCGCAAGAACAGAATTTTACAAATGTGTACCCATTTAGCAGCAATTATGCTTTAAGGTTTGAGACCTCTCCACTAAGACACAATTTTTAAAATAAATTTTGTTGTCTTTTATTGTAATAAATAATAATGATGAATTATTAGAGAATATTGTCTAACAAATATTAGTCAAGAGCCATTTCCATAAACTCTTACTAAGAGGAAGTAATTATATACTATTATTTAATTGCTCTTTTTAAAATCTGTGATCAGTGTCATGCTTACATGGTTGTTATTCAATCCTTCATGTTTACCCTTTAAATTCTTCAGTTATCTTTTCCTTGACTTCTAAGTCTTTTAATACTTTGTTGTCCCATCTAGAGGAAAGCCTTAAAGAAGAGATACAGCTGTGCTCAAATTTAACTTCTTGTCAAATCTGTTCATATGTGTAAAACTGTGAGGGAGTGGCCATTTACACCCTTTCCTCTTCTCTGCCCTCACTCCTCCCTCACTTAAGGTACTAACTGATTTCTGCAGTGATAGTTGAGAGAAATATCTCAACACTTACAGGTTACATTCTTGGAAAAGTGCTTGTTCATTAAAACAAACAAAAGCAATATGTAATCTGAAGATTATTCTGCAACTACTAACAGATCAGTACATGCAGGTTTATTTAGTGCAAAATAAGTTAAATTCAATACTTCTTGAAATGAGGATTTACCTACTTTGGACATCCTAATCCACACACAGCACAAATTGAACAGACTATTTTGTAGTATTATATTACTTCCCCTCAAACACTTTAGATAAATGGAAACAAATATTTTGTTCTTTACTGTAAAAGCAAATTAAATGCTAATTAACATTCTACTTCTGTTTTACCTGTCAGGCTGTTTTATCTGTCAGGCTGTTGATCATAGAATATCCAAGGTTCCTTTGATTTTCAGCCTGTTGACAGGTGAAAAACATGGCTTTTCATTTTGCTTACTCATTTTCTCTTAAAAAAGATTGTGGGGATTAATTATATTAGAAGCAGAAAAGCCTTTCCCATGTCGCTTCAATTTAATAAAGAAACAATTATTTTATAGCATATGCATGTGAATGTAAATGGTGTATCCCATATTTCCTCCTTGGTTTTGTGTAACAAACCTAGAATAGTTCCAAATGTATTTTTGTTTTGTATGTTTGCACCTTTTCATCTATGTTGTTGCTTTAAAGTCTTCCTGAATAGTCCAGCCAGCCGTCCCTTAAGACGTATTTCTTCTTTTGCAGGTCCTAGAAGAATGGTAAATTGTCTATTGCTATCTTGATTCAAGAATTTGTAGGTCTGCCTCATTATAATTCTGGAGACTAACCAAGTTGCTTCTTCTTTGTGTGTGAATGCCACTGACCAGGTTTATCTCCTTGTTTCTTAGTGTACAGAAGGCAGAGAGATGTTAACTTAATATACAGAAGACAGAAAGATGTATAGGCAACGTTGAAAAAGGCATAAAGACATCGTTGTGACTTGACATATCTCTGAAATTCTGCAATAAGTTGTATTCTTAGCACTGCTATAGCATCAACATAATTCCTTTTTAGTCTGAATACTGCGTAAGAGACTCTTAGTAAGTATGGCAGAGAGTATTTTAGAGGGTGGGAGATGTATGTGGGTCTGGGAACCAAGAGATCTAGGCACCTAAAATTACTTGGAAGCCTGAGAGATTTAATTGTACCAAATATTGACAAATACTCAGGGAAAATTCTGTAATACAAGTAGGATTTCTGGTTGTAGTTTTACAAGTCATTAATTTTGACTGCCAAACAAGATCTATGTAACTTGTAATACAGGCTGAAATCCACTTTAGATGTTTGTTAGTATAGAAAATGCACCTCTCATAGCTCATAGTCATGAACAATCTCCTGTAATGTATTCTTGTTAAATTAATGAATGAAAGAATTATTTGTTTCACTGCTCTCTCAAAGTTGTATTCTGGGGTTGAAACTATATACACTTATTTCAAAATTCTGTGAATGTGGAGGCCTAAAATTCTTCAAGTTTTTATACTCCCTTAGTTCTATGATGGTTTTTCTTTTTAATTTTTTTTTTATTTCTGAAAACTATTTGTATTAAAAAAAAAAATCCATGAATATTAGATAATAGAAAGAACAATAGATCCTGAAACAAAAATGAGCCCCTAAATATTTTAAGTTGCAAGGTAAATATGGTGTGTTTTTCTTATTTTGTTTCTCTCACCTGTTGGAGCCTAAGCTGTGGAATTCGATTGAAGGCTGGTATTCCATCATTTCACACAGAATGCTAACAGAAGTGTGAAGTAAAAGAATGCTTTAAAGTTATGTCTATATGACAGTTGTGAATATGTATTTGAATTTATAAAAATGATGCTGTTTATGAAGTGGTTGGGGTTGTTTATATATATACACCCACAAAGTATTACTTGAACATGACAAAAAGAAGGAATGTTAAGTTTGTGCTGCTATGGCTAGGGAAAAGCAAACTTAAAATTGCAAGTACCAGGAGATTTAACATGAAATCTGAGCTAATTTCTAGGAAAGATATGTAATGTACTTCAGACTAACTAAATGAACGTGAAATATTTTTCTGTGCGTGTTGACATAGCATGGTTTAAGTGACATTTAATAACTTAGAATGTGTGTTTGTGGTTTCCTAGTACTAGTAGGTAGCTTTTTCCTAGCACCTAGATAGCATAGAGATGGGGAGAGAACCTTCAACCTCTCAAATGACCTAATGAAACACAAAATTTCTTCTAACAGTACCTGGGGCTTTTTTCACATTCCCAAGAAATGCATGTTCAACAAGCAACAGATGTAGATTATATCATCCAACAGAAAGCTGATTGAGACTGAGTGTTCTTATGACAGTTTTTTGTTTCCTGGCCTGCTATGCATCTCCTTTTTTAGATGATAGGGGATACCCAGAGTTTTGTAGTCTTTTGAAATATAATACTATAAATATACGTATGGCAACCTTAAATTTTCTCTATTTTTTCCTGACAATTCACCTTTCTTATCTCCTGATAATGAAAACATTTCAGATACTCAAGAATTTCTAGAATGCGTAGGTGCTTTTCATTTGGGGAGCTGTTATAAATTTCATGGTCAGAAAGTCTGCATGATATAATCAAATATATTGATGGTAAAAATTGGCTTAGATGCTTTAATTGTATAGAGCTGAAATCTTGCTTCAGATGTCTAAATAGAAGAATTTTTTGACAACACTAAAGAAAGGAGTTCACAGCTTTTTATTTCCATCAATGCTGTGTCTGATGTATTTTTCATTTGCCTTGACTTGAATTACACTGTGTTTCTTTCCCTTTTCTTCCTAGTGTTCATCATGATCATGTGTAAGTGTTCATCAACTTATTATACAATTAATATTATAAAATAAACATAAGAAAATAAGTAAAAATGCTCTTATGCTTAAAGGGTTAGTGGTGAGTTAACTGTGGCAGTTGTCTAATTGCAGCAATACAGAAAACACCTATTTTTCTTCCATTTAAATAAAACCTCTATTTGGAAGTAGAGGACGTGTTACTTGACCACTTCTTGAACAAAACAACAGCAAAAAAAGGGCTGGGGACACAGAAAAGGATGCCAATATAGTTAGAAATACAGAATTTATGAAGAAATGTATTCTGAGATGAGAATTCCTGAGAATTTTTGAGCAAATTGGCTGTAAAGTTGTAAAAGAACAATATGAGATTGCAAGGGGAAACTAAGTGTAACTCTGATGCTTGTATTATAAGAGAGATCCAGGTAGTTGTTGGTGAGAGCAGATGAAGCAGAGTAGGTTTGGCAATGAAATACTCCCCAGGGCTATATCTAGAAGTAGAATTGGTAGAACTGAGCTCTGGAGTAGTCAGGTAATGATAAATAAGACTGAGAAATTATGTTGTGATTTGTTATAATTATGAACCTAAAAAAATAAATTCAAGATGAGACTGATTTCTCTATGAGATCTCTAGTTAACTGTGATGTTAGTGACAATCAAAGTCTTGAACTCAAATACCTTCTTCTTAAAAGATATTGAAAGGTTTCCTTAAGAAAAAAGAGATAGAGAAAAAGGGAAAATAAGTTACTTGCCTATAGGTAAAGAATACATGGTTTAAGGAATTGTATTTTTGTTAGACTGCACTGACCTCTTACACCTCCAAAAGAATTAATGTATCATAGAGGTTAGTAATTGTTAAATAAGTTGGAGAAAGTTTCTAATCCTGAAGTGTTTCTAGATAATGAATCCGATGTTGTGTGTATGTTTTATTAAGAATCAAGACATGTCTAGCTCAGACATTTGAGCCAAGAACACAAACAAAACCACCCTGCATTCCCAGGGCACAGTGACTAATACTTCCAGTGAGATCTCAGCATTCCCTTTATAGATCAGGTGTTAATGTACACTGACATTCCTACTTGCAGCACTGAAAATTAATATCAATATGGTGGGCTAAATAAAGTCTTACTCTGGAGCAGCAAGTACTTTTGGGATAAAGGACAAGGATTTAAAAACCTTTCTGCTCATGTTGAGTCAAAGTCTTTAAGGCTAAAAATAAGAGTTTAAAAGCTTTCACAAGATTGCAGATTGTTTATACCTGTATGGATATGCTCAAGTGAAGTGGATCATCATGCTGGGGTAGCTGAATTACAACAATGGACCCATAAAACTAGATGGTGGACAGCAAGTTTTATTATAATTTTTTCTCATATGTGAGACTTCGCCTATAGTGTGTTCTTGTGTAGTCTCTCTTAAACATCAGTGATATTCTACATCTCCAAGTTTCTAAAGAGTAACTGATTGCAGCATCTCTAAGTAGGTTGAATGCCATTACTGACTTCCATCTTTTCATTTGAACACTATTCTAAAAATTTATTTTATTGCAGTAGTAAAGAGACTCCCCTTTTTATCTCTTCTACTGTTTCACCCTCACTATTTCCCTTGATGCCTTCATGTGTGTGTAAATTACATGATCAGACTAGAATTTTGTATTTCTCATGAAGGTGTAGAGGAGCTCTATAGTGAGGTTTTCTGTTTTCTTTCATGGGAATGGCCTCTGTATCAATTCCCAAATCAAATTCTCTTTGAAATCAGCTTCTCTCCTTCTGCCTGGAATATCAAAAGCTCTAGCCACTTGTTTGCTCTTGCTTTCAGCTTTCTTCATCTGTTGAAGATACATACATCTTTTCCAGATGTTGGATTGGATTTTCATGTTCAATGAATATTCATATTTCCAATATTTTTCTGTTCAGAACTTTAACTTCTTTCAGTGGCCCTTGTTTGTTTCATTCTTCTATTTATCTGAAGTTGGTGGAATTCTTCCTCCTAATTACATTTTCAAGGCAAGTGTAGTATTATTATGAATTATTGTCACTCTGCAGTTATGCTTGTTGTTGTCTGCTATTTTCCTTAAATTTCTCTGAAATTATTCAAATAAAATCTGAGCTGCAAGTGGATCAATGATCTGTTTATTACTGATATATTTTCTTTTAGTTCTTGATGTCCCTGAACATATTCTTCATAAATCCACACATGGTAACATTCCAAGCCCTGATATGTCTTAGATGGTTACTGTTACATTGCATATCTAATGTAAGGTTATGTAAATCATAGGTAAAGCATTTTCCCTTTATTAGGACACTGGGATTTATGACTTCTGTAAATATAAGAGAATAAAAAATTCTGAGGCATGTTTTCTGTGTATATATACAAGTAGTTTAGTTTTAAGCAGTTTTTTTGAGGTTTTACTTGAACTACTGCCTGTGGTGTTGTCTCCCCAGCTCTAGGCCACACTATGATCTGAGAAATATTTGTGGGCCCTCAGCCTTGAGGAACAACACATAAGCCGAGCTCCTCTGGAGCTATTTGGAAACATTCTCTGTTCCCTAAGACTAGTGCTGTCTAAAGAGCTCCTTTTTTTTTTTTTTTTATTTTTTTTTTTTAACAAAGAGCTTTGGAAACTGATTTTTCTTACCTGAAAAACAACCAATGTGGAATAACATTTTTGATATCAAACGTCCAAAGAAAGTTACCAACCCAAATTGGGGCCAGGGTGGAGTAATATTATGACTAAAGCCCATTCTCTTGTTTCCCTATAAATAGTAGTCCTAAGAGGGACCCTTTAAGCCCTCCTGGACGACAGCTGGCTGTGATCAGCACCTCCCTCTGACCTCCGGTCAGAGCCAGACAACTCCAGCTTTTGCTGTGGTTGGAGAACAACTGACAAATGACAGTGACTGATTCTGGGCTGATACCTCAGTCCTCAAAGATCAACCCTTCCCTTGTTGAGAGGATGCAAAGGCATCTGATGTGAGTATTTCATTGAATTTGAGAAGATTTTTTCACGGGCATATATCTTGTATATACCCTTTGGTTCTGTGTAAATGCAACTGTGAATATGCTATAGCAAAGGCACTACAAATGTTGCTCTTCTACATGATCTTCATGACTGGAATCAACCAATGGCTACAGGCTGTTCAGAAGAGACAAGAGAGGAAGAGAAACTGTCCTCTACATCAAGACAGGAATTAAGCCTGAAGAGCTGTCTTGAAGAACAGCCATGGGCAGGTAAAAAGCCTGTGAGTAAAAATCAGAGACAGGCAGGAAGACAACTTTGTGTTTGGGGTCTACTACAGCCACCTGACCAAGGACAGCCTGTTGATGAAGCCTTCCTGCTCCAGCTAAAAGAAGCTTCCTGCACACAGGTCTGTGCCCCGCTTGGGGACGTCAGTTCCCTGAAATCTGGAAAAGTAGCATGGCAAGCTGTAGGCAATCCAGAAGACTTCTGGAAGGTGTGGAGGATAACTTCTTAAGCTAGATGATGGCTCTAATAGAGGGAATGCAACACTAGATTTGATGGTCACCAATGTGTGATGTCAAGGAGGTAACTTAGCCTACAGTGATCATGCATTGGTGGAGTTTGCAGCCTTGAGGAATACAGGTCAGGTAAGATGTAAGGGCAGGCTCCTGAAATTTAGGAAGCCAGACTTCCAGCTCTTCAGGGAGATTGTCAGAGGGATTCTCTGGGAGACTGCCCTTGGGTAAAAGGGAGCTGAACAAAGCTGGCAGATCTTTAAAGCCTTCCATACAGTGCAAGAGCTAGCAATTCTTAGGAGCAAGAAATTGGACAAACAAGGCAGGAAGGTGTGGTTGAGTAGGGAAGTGCTGATCAAACTAAAGGGCAAGAAGCAAATGCACAAGCAGTGGAAACTAGGACAGGTAACCTGGGAAGAATGTAAAGAAATGTGACGGTATAGGGAGAGGGTGAGGAAGGTCAAGGCAAAACTGGAACTGAAGTGCAAGGGATGCAAAGAATAACAGGAAGGGCTTCTGCAGGAATGTTAATTAGAAAAGAATGGTCAAAGAAAATGTACCTCCTTTGATAAAGGGTGCTGATGAAGAGGTAAAAATGGACATGCAAAAGGCTGAGGTACTTAACAACATTTTACATCAGTCTTCAATAGCAACCTCTCTTCCCACACCTCTTGAGTGGATGGAAGCAAATGGGGAGTGGGAGAGCAGAGGCCCTCACACTGTAAGTCGAGATCAAGGATTTTCACATGACCACCTAAGGAACCTGAATGTGCACAACTTTATGGGAAACAGTAAGATGCATTCCAGCCTCCTGAAGGAATTGACTTGAAGGCCTAGCCACCCTTTATAATATTTAAAAACTTATGGCAACCAGAGGAAGCCTTGTCTTGAGTTGCAATATGTAACCAAAAATGTGTATTCTATTTGCCATCTGTTGAAACTGGTTGGGGAGGTGTTTTTCTCTTTATCTCTTATATAACCTATTCCTCATAACTCCTGGGAAGAGGGGGCGAGTGCCCTCTGTTAATGGGCCAGCTGTTAAAACCAGGTGAGGCAGCGTTCTTTATCCCTTCCATGACCCACCCTCCTTCCAGGGTGATATCTGCTGTTAAGGGGCCATTGAGGCTCATCATGTAACTGATAACATTACATCCCATTGTGAGGTGGTCCACCCAGTGGGAGGAGCCAAGCATTCCTACCTAGATAAAGCTGAATTCAGAACACCAAAGCAGCCTGTTTTCCACTGGATTCCCAGAGGAAAGGCTGGACCCATCTCACCACAACTGGACCCTTCTTCAGGATCATTTCTACTCCAACAGAACCACATCTGTCACTCCAGGAGGACTTACTTGGACTACTCCCAACACCCTGAGTGGGGTGTCAGGTCATATTCTGACCGTGTCAGTGTTTCTAGGATTTTGTGGTTTTTTGTTTGCTTAACTGCATTTGTATTTTTAATATTATTAGTAAAAAACTGTTATTCTTATTCCCAAATCTTTGTCTGATAGCCTTTAATTACACAATTATAATAATTTGGAGGGAGGGGGTTTACATTCTATATTCCAAGGGAAGCTCCAGCTTGTCTTTCCAAACAAAGACAAACCTTGACACAGAAAAGTTTTTGTGTTGATTCTGGTTTTAGATTGGTTGTTTTTAGTTTACTTTTTCTCCTGTATGCTTCAACCATCTATAAGCTGTAGACTAAACCTTGCCAACAAAATTTGTCATGCTTTCACTTTTGTATTAAATTAGCTTTTGGTGAGACCTTTGGTGGTGTTTCTTTAAGCAACCTTAAAACATTCATTTGCAACACAGCCCATGTCTGGATACCTTTGGATGAGATGTCTTTTTTGCAATGCTTTTTGATTACAGAACTCTAAACATTTTAGACAAAACGTGCAGGGAGGTGTTAAGAAATTTCACATGCAAACTAGAGTACAGGTGTTTTCTATACCCTATAGACACCTCCTGCTTTGTCAGGTTTCATGGTTTCCATAAGCAATGAAAAATGACTGAATTATGGCAGGTGTATGATGACTGATGGTGGCTGGTGAGAAACAGAATTTGGAAGGTTTTTTGATTTCTCATCTGTCTGGATTTGAAGATGTGAGTATGCAGGTTATAGCAATTGATCCTGCATTGTATAAACTTTTCCCCCACTGGCACTGGCCTTTTGGGCCAGTGTTAATGTAGCTGACAAACTTGTAGTGGAGCACTTTTGCACCCAAATGATAGCAATTGACAAGTTAATAATATGGGAAAACTACTGCATTTTAGTTGATGTCAAAAGTGCTGTGACAATTTATATGAACTGTTTATATTGCCTTTCTGAATGCTATTCCTTAGCACACCCCTAAACCAGACAGATTTGGTCATGCACTTCTATTTGCATTTCACTTAGGATTGGTATCTGTTGTCTTTGGACAACTGAAATAGCTACTCTTGTGAATAACCTACAGGAAATGGTAGTTAAAATAACATTTTTTTCTTTATTTTTCAGTCTTCTCAACCTCTGAGGTTTTCTTCATAACTTTTTTTTTTTTTTTTTACTTTTAGGAACCATGCTGTGTTCTGTCTCTGCAGTGGTTTTTTTTAAATGAACTAAATAAATGTCGTTACAAGAACTTCAGAATAAATACAAAAGGAAGTGTATGTATTTATTTTGGGGTACACTCTCCTTTAAGTGCACTGTTGGAAAGGAAAGGGCCTTCTCCCTAGTTCCTCTTCCTCTGTACTCACTTGGGTCCTCTCAAGGAATTTCAACAGATATATCTTTTCCACATATACTGTGTTTACAGCAACAAAGAGAAACAAAGCATGACCCATCAACCAGTTAGTGGCTGAAATGGCCCAAGGGTATGTTTGTGGGCCAGTTACCTGTCCAGGAAGCTTCACAGGTAACCTTTTAAAGGAATTGCTTGGAAGTGTAGACACAGGTCTCCATTAATTAGGGAAAGATCTTGATTTTTTTTTTTCTTCCTGAAATGTTATCTTCTGTTACTTGTACCCAGTTAGAGCAGTGTGTTTTGAGCTACCTGTACTTTTTTTTCCAACGGGGTATTAAAAATAAATCTCATAAACCTGTTTCTGATTTCAGTGCCAGCAGCTTAAATCAGTTTGTGCCAGTTAAAGGTGATAGATTTCTTTCTTCTCTCACTTTTGTCAGTTTCTGCTCTTACATGGGTATAAGTTTAAAAGAACTATGCTGAGGGAAATGGGATTGTTAAAAAGTTTGAGAAAAATTAAAGGTGTCCTTCCACATGTGCTCTTCCTTTATAAGTTGGTGACAGAAGGAGAAGCTGCTGTGATATCTGAACCAATGTGTTGTGTTCTGACTGACCAAAACCACTATGTGTACTGGCAAATTATCTTAATTTTTATGCAAGATAGAAAAAATCCACAATATCATATAAAGAAAAGCATTAGTTGTAGTCAACAGAACTTCATAATTTTGTAGATGTTCTATTATGTATCTAATTCTAGCAAGTTAAGTTAGTGCAACTTTCCTTGTGGATTTGTCTATTTACGTGTTTGTTTCTTACAGTTTTATATTAAAGGGACAGTTTGGCACAAAAATGTAAAACAGTTTTAAATACACCTAACTCAGCTGAACTTTCATGTATTTCCTTCCTCATAACTTTTTTGTTTCAAGGAGCTGACTTGAAATTTTTGTCTTTGGAACCAGACTATTTTTAAGTACCTTGGACTCAAAAGTAAAATAAAATAAGTTTATATGTCTCTATTCGTTTACATGTTTGCAATATGCAAAGCTATGTTGGGTCCTTATGTCACGCAAGAAAAGATCTCTTTTAATCTAGCTACCTATCCTGAATGTCCTCTAACCATCTTAGTATTCACTGGCCTGTCCTATGAAAACATTAACTAATGTGTGTAGAGCCCAGATACTCTTTTTTTTATTCTTGAAGGAGTTCACATAATAGCAAATCCATGTACTTGTCAAAGCTCTCAAGGGTGATAAAGTGATATTTGTGTTGCTCTTCTCCATTGTAGTCTGTGCAGTGGAATTACTTGTTTGGGTAACATCAGGACTTACATTACATTGTGTTCCTATGGACATTATCTTCCTTTTCCCCATCAAAGATCAGCCGATCCAGTGTGTTTATTCTGTGAGATGCTGTGTGAGGAGGAGCAGCAAATTCCATCAATTTGAGATTTTTTTTTTATTTACACTTCTACCTTTTTGCCTTTTTTTTTTTTTTTTTTTTTTTTTTTTTTTTTTTTTTTAGTGTTTATCCACAAGAATGAAACCATTACTATGGAGAAGCTTCTGGGTCTGTCTGTGGGGCAAAACTAGGTGTTCAGTTGCAGAAGACAGTGACTGAGAGGTGAATGTGATTGAATCAGGAATTGTGTGGGTATCTATTTGAAGAATGGGATTATCCAAGAAAAAAAAAAAAGAGCAAAAAAGATTTGGAGAGTGAGAAATTAAATACTTTTTAAAAAAGAGTGAGTTTATTTAGCCAGAATAATAGATTATAGTAGTATTGACTAGACTGCAATGTCAAAATAAGCTTTCTTTCCTCTCATGGATGTCTTGAAATGTCTTCTGCTTATTTTATGTTAGAACTCAACTTTAATGGGGGTTCAGAGTTTCTAATTTTCCTGGGTGGAATGTGGACTACAAAGTCAAAAAGTCTGCCATGAGTTGAAGCTACAAAGTAATTTATAATAATAAACTTAGAATTTCTCAGTAATCTTGGAAATATGATTATAATCCTCAAATATTTTTCAAAACATTTACCTAAGTTTTAATGCTCCTTTTTTCTTCCTTTTTTTTTTTCTTGTAATTGACAAAGAAGGTTTATTATTTTCTTTATCACTTGTGAGAAAATGCTTTCCATTTTCATCATCGTCATGGGAAAATGGTAGCATTTTTGACAACTATCAACAAAGGAAGAAAAAGGTTTTTCCTTTGGTGACATAAGGAGACAGGTGATCAAGCAGATCTGTCTTTATACAAAAGTCTGTAACCTCAAATGAGGTACAGAGATGATATGAGCCTTCTACCAAGTGTGTTTGCCTCCTACTCAAATCGTGAGCCCTGGCAAGTCTGGTGAACGTGTTAAAAATGTAGACATTCAAATTTATATAAATTATTGCTTTTGTCGGTCTTACAGACAAAATTCAAAATTATACAGTGTGCAGCCTACTCAGACTACAAACCTGGGTCTCTTTCAGCATGTAGAGGTTCCCCAGGGGTTAGTTTAATCGTGGACTCAAGCATCTCTAATAGTAAGTGGTCACATCTGCTTAAATTCCTTATGCTTTGTGGTAACAGAACCAATACCAACAGAGCAAGCTATTTAAACAAAGGAAAGCAGAGTGGAATCAAAGCCTATTCCTCTTTTTACAAACCATTTAGTTGCATATAAATGAGCAGTTTATTCAATATTTCTGGATTTGTTATTCTTGGAAATGATCTATACTTTGTACCAGGTAATAGATCTGTTTTATATGGCATTGTCTTTTTTCTTTTAATAGTTCTTTCTGCCAGAATACTTCCCCAACCCTCTCAGACACACAGACAATGATTTGACGCTCCTTAATATAGGCAATTTTGTGTTATGATGCTTTATCCAGCTTCTATTAATTTCTACAACACTGTCATAATTTTTGCGTGCTTTAATAAGGATGTGGTCTGCACCTTTAAAACACGTTTGCATCTGTCTGTTTATATCAGTCTAAAGCAGTGTTTCAAGGAATTGTAAAGATGATGTGCTTCATATTCTCTCCATTACTCTCTCCCATGGGAGAGGAGACTGCGTGGAGAGCCTTGGTATGCTGGAGAGAAGTCAGGCTCCACAATGTCAGCTTTGCAATGTGAAAGCCTTGGGGATGAACGTTCTGTTGGGTTGTCCCGTAGAAATGTTAACATAACTGCTTAACTTGAATTCTGAATTTCTTGGCAGTTCCTACCTATCATTACCCAGACAAGCAAATAAGTGTCTCAAAATTACCTATGGTTAACATAGCTGAAATACAATGTAAGTAAATTAAAAATATGTACCATGTGAAAAATTTGAAAAGTAAGTACAGTTATTGATGTAAGAACCTTGAACTTGAATGGCAAATAATACTTGGTGTATTCTTGATGCCACTTGTCCTATTTACAACATTCAATCAATGTCTGTACCCAGATGTTCTACCGAAAGCATATTGCTATTCGCAGAGAGCCTATCTGCTTAAAATATTAACACCTTAAAGCATTTTCAGTTCTGCAAGCATCCCAGAAAGACAAATGCCAAGAAGGAACTGCAAAAATGCAGCTTTTCTTTCCTCCAAAAGTGTAACCTCGCTCGTACACTGAGGGTAACAACCCCTCCAGTGCCTTCTCTGGATGTGTCACAGTGCCATCTAGTGAGTCTTGCCCGGACAGGGAACAAAAATCCAGGAGATTTCATTCCATTACTGTTCAAGCCCTTCACTATTTCTCTATTTCTTATTCCCCTATTTGGAAACTTCAGTACTGCGCGTTTCTTGTATTCTCTAGGTACAATCTTTCTTACAAATGCTTGTCCATGGGCATTATATGTGCTTTTTAGGGTTCTAATAAGAGGCAAGGATTGGTACTATTTTAAAGTTGGTTTTGGCTCTTTGTATTTGAAGAAGAGTGTGCTTGTTTTGGCTTACCTTGGTCAGATTTGCTCTTATATTTATTTTTGAAGTGCAAGGAGATGTAGTTGTGTCAATAGGTGCTCTTTCTCCAAAAGCTAAGCAAACGCAAATTTTAAGCAAACATCTCTTTTCGAAGTATGTTTCTTCCCTCATTCAAACTGAGAAAAAACAAAATTACTTGAGTGAGATGAGTGATGGGTAAAAATGTCATGAATCCATACAGCACATAATAAGAGAACTTTTAAGAAAACTTAAGATCAAAGCATAGAAACATACTATCACCAACAGGTTTATCATAGAACTGAATGGCTGTCACAAATAAGATGTTCCATATATGTGTTGTGTTCCCTTAAAAACTGTAGCTGTTAGACAAATAGGTAGAAGAAGCACTTACAAGGTATAGTACTTCATGTAACTCAATAGGAAAAGAAAAAAATGGCTTTGCAAAGATAACATAAATGATGATTTTGAAGTTTTCAGTTTACTTCCAAATATATTGGATATTTTTCTGAAATCAGAGGGTTGTAGTAAAGATCAATACTGATCATAAAAATAGGTTCTAAGTTTTCTTACTAGATAGCTGAAAATCATACTGGGAAAGCCAGGAGTCTTTGGACAGGCTGTTATTCATTCAGTATTGTCTCAAACTGTTAGCTGTCAGTGTTGGGATCATATGAGCAAATGCACACAGGCAGAATACTAACTTTATTATAGCAATATGTATTTTCTCAAGAGTCTCTATATTTCAGGAGTATTTTGGCTTCTTGGCATGTATTTGTAACACAGAAAATGTTTCAGTAGTTAATGAATCAGTTACTTTTGTACTAGACTGAAGTTCTAAAAAAAAGTGATGTCCAGTTTGTGAGAATTTTGGGTATAAAAATATCAGATGCTTCATGACAAATGCTAAAGTAAACAGACACTTCCCTTTTTTTATGCAAGTGGCTAAAATAAAAATAGAAGAACAGGTGTGCTATTCTTGGGATTGTCACTTAAATCTAAGGAAGATGGGAACAATAATTTAAAGATGATATCATGAAGTGATTTGTTAATGAGAGACATAATAGGAGAGTTACAAATTTTTTTTATATATATATGTATGTGTGTATATATATATATGACTTTTATAGCAATACTGAGATTGAGCTCATTTAGACTAATAGGGGAGAATTTTATATTATGAATCTACTGATATTTTATATTATGAATCTATTTATATTTGAATCTACTGCTAACTGTTCAAAAATTTGTGAGAAACTTCACAGCAAAGAAATCTGTTCCTTGAGATTAAACCCAGCCTAGTGGCATTTAAGAGCCAACTATGAACGGGATGTGCCTCACTACCGGATTGCAGAAGCAAGACTGTGCGGCCCTGAAGTTTTCAAAAGTTTGTCTTACTCTTTCATGGTGAGAATTAATTGATTTCCCCCCCCTGCTTTAGAGAGTGTGTAATTGAGATCTTACTCTAGGTGAGAGTGTACTGCAATACAGGCCCAGCTAGTTTACATGGCTGCTTGTCCAATATCACTGGCATAGATTTCTTAGACTTGCCTCATTTAATACTTGGAACAAAGCATTGGAGATAATCTTTAATAAAATAGCATAGACATACGATTTATCTGATCTTCATCTCTGGTCTCAGAGCTAAGGGGACTTGTATCAAAATGCCTGGGATAAATGACTGCTCCTCTACTTAGTTCCAGGTTTTTCTTTCCTGCATTTAAGTGCAAGAGAGCCACATCTTAAATTGCTGTTTATTTGGCATCATCTACAGAGCCTGTGAAAGAGACTATAGTGAAAAGGACATTCACCAAGTCCTGGACCTATCCCACATCTTTCACCTCTTAATGTTTATTGATTGCTCTGTTCTACTAACTCTACCCCTTTTAGGTGTGATTTTCAGATTAGCTTTAGGATTTGATGGAGTGTAGTTATATTTTCTTGGCAGATGCTCTATGGTGTAGTAGGAGCTGGGCGGTTCACAGGGAGCAAGCTGAGGGTTGCTTTGCCTGAGTGAATCTGTCAAAGAAATGTCTCATGTAACCTGAATTCTACCCTAAGGAACAAGTGAGATCTTTCCATCATCCACTGTAGTCTTACCAGAGCATATATTTGAGGGCTGAAAACCCCCTTAATTTTACAGAGACAACCTGTCTGTTCTCCAGGGATATTTGGATATAATAGCAGTGCTATGAAAATCTTTTCTCACTGTGTCAACTCTGCTTCATCAGATAGATCAACCCTTAGTGTAACTGGCGGTCATTGAAATGATTTCTATAATCAAGACATTTTTAGTGACAAAGATACTTATCCCATTGTGATGCAAACAGCAGATGGGTTAATAATTTGCTAAAGTAGAGTAAAATTCTTTTCTATAGCATCATATAATCTTTTATAAAATGCAACCTCTGGTGATATGACCTTAAAACAGTAGTACCAGAGACAGACAACTAGTAGGGTAGTTTAGTCTTCAGAAGTATTGGCATGTTTTTATTTTTCTAATATTTTTTCTTTTGTTTTCCTTAATTTTTGTTCCAATGTTGGCAAAAATTCAATGACGATTATGTCACAATTATCCAACCATCAACAAAAGTCAGAAAGCACCTGTCAGCCCATAAGAGCTGTGCTTCAGAAAATAGTGTTACCTCCAGGACTTTATTTACATTCCCTGTCTGCACTGGGAAGCCAAAGTTCTGTTGGTGATTGGTGTGAATTTCAAAGGAGACTTCAGGTTTCTCTAGCTGAAGTTTAACTGCATATGTAAACCTGTTGAGAGCAATAAGATTGTATTGGAATTAATTTCCTGTGAATGAGTTGAATGATCTGGTACTTAATCACTTCTAAAACTTCAGGAATTAAATCACTTATGGTTGTAGGAATATTTCTCCCTTGATTCAAGGTGCTGGGGGATTACTTGAAAACACATTATGTCACAGATACATCTGAAAGACAGTCTAAGTAACATGTTTAGTTGTTTTTATAGACTGGGCTTATCACTTAGTTTATGCAATTTTTTTATAGATAAGCAAAGAGATAATTATATGTATTTGCTAGTATTGCACATAGCA
Organism: Donacobius atricapilla; assembly: GCA_013397315.1. Taxonomy (NCBI): domain Eukaryota; kingdom Metazoa; phylum Chordata; class Aves; order Passeriformes; family Mimidae; genus Donacobius; species Donacobius atricapilla. The sequence continues at coordinate 24,150 of WBMY01015707.1, forward strand.
CGAGTCCTACAACATCAAATTAAAATTAATTAATTACTATACTGGGTCACTTCTTTAATGAACTCTGCTCCTTCTATGCCTGAGTGCTGGAAGATAATGTAGTAATTGCTCTAATTTTCTTTCAGAAATCCTCAAGTGCTTAGATTTCAAAAGCAAAGGTTGTAACCTTTGGATTTATATGCATGCATCTAAAAATAGTGAATATCAAACAGTCTGTCATAATAATAGTCTTTAATTTGTCATCCTTTGAAGTCAAGGGAATAGAAAATACTTATTTTTTAAAGGCAAAGGAGAAAAATATTGAACTCTTTTAAAATTATAAGTTGTTTGGGACATTTTAATTATTAATTTTTAAAAATGGACAAATGGCAACAAAATTATATGAATGTCCATGCTCAAATGCAAAGCTGAACAATAGAATTTTTATTATAAACAGAAACCCACAACCAACTGGACTCTGTCTGAGAGAGTGTCAGAGCCAGATGCTGTCTTTGGTGATTTGAATGTCCCATATTTACTATTAGATTCAAGGAAATTTATGTTTGAACTTACACTGTTGCTTTGGTTTGCCTGACAACCATGTTATTTTGGAGTGATCTTACGTGTTTCTCAATGTTATGTAGTAGGCCTGGTTTTTGCTGTCCGTGATCAGCCTTTTATACATTTCAATGGCATTTCTTAGATTTAATTTGAAAAAAATAAGGCAATTTAGCCTGTAACTCACACACTGTATTTGAGATTATATTTATTCTATGTGCTTACACCTACTGGTCATGCTGGAGTTCTTGAATGTAGAAACTCCCCTTATAAGCATCAGATGCATGTAATATAGCTTCAGGTTTTATTTCTATTATTGCTATGATGTTTTATTTCTCTCTAGTCCATAAATGGAACAGTTTACTGTTTATTTTCTGATCCTGTTTTTCAATTTGCGTACTATTTCAGATTTTGAGGAATCATTTGTAGAATTCCTATAGCAAGACACTATGAAAAAAACCTTACCTTTGTAACATCAGTGCTTGAATTTAAAAATTTTACAAGGAAGACTGTCTAAAATTCTATAAACACCTGAAATTAATTTTCTGATTATGAAAATTTTCTGATTCTTTTTGTCCTTGATAGACTTTTAAAATTTTATTTTCCAGTGATATTGCTTTAAGAGTTGTGCTCTGTGTGTATGAGAAAGGGAGAGGGACTATCAGTCTTAGTGCTCTCCTATTACAAAATAATTGAATTTATTTTTATGACGCTTTATTTCAATGGTTAAACTTTTTTTTTTTTTGTTTGCTCCCCATACTTGTGGCAAAGCATATTTAAATATTAATGAAACACACAACTCAGTAGTAAGGGGAAAATTTGTGAGCATGAATGATCAGAATTGCTTTTAGTCAGAAAAACATCTGTATCATGCAACTAGTTGAGAATCAAAGCCTTCCTCAAAATTTATTAATTTAACAGAGTTTAACAATCGACATGATATTTGCAGCAGATTATAGGTAATGGAAATGCCTATATGACATGTAAGAGATACATATATATGTATTATACTTTTATATGTATATGTACATAATAGTTTTCAGAAAGCCAAGAAACAGGCTGTTTGATATAATTGACAGGTAGACCTTTCTCCCTTCTTGACCTCAGTTTACATCTCCCTGAACTCCCAGTTGAAGTTATTATTATAGTACCAATCCTGTATGAGTTTTACATGAGACAAATTAAGAAACTATTGCACAAAAGAGCAAAAATTGTTCGTGAGCTATGTATGGGAGTTCTAAGAGTTATGGTTTAGCACAAAAATGCAACCATGCCAAAACCAAAATTGTAATAGGTTGCATCATTTGATTTTTGTACCTCTTTCACCTCATATGTTTCCTGAATTCCTAGTTTGCCTTCCTGAATTTGAAGGCTGAAGCCAATGAAGTCTGGCCTGATGGCTGTTTGTGAAGGAATCTGGGCCATACTTGGCATCTGAAACATGAAAGGGTCCCCTTGGTTTCCCTTGTCACTCCAGGGTGGCTGACAGAAACTGAATGTGAGGGTGAAGAAAAAGATGGTGAAGAAACTGAAATCCTGCAGATCCCTGGATGACTCTTGTTATAGGGACGTTTATGGAATTGAAATTCACTTCTCTGTCATTCAACATTTTCTAGGCCGTGAAGTTTTACAGTTGTGTGAAGGAGCTAATCCAACTCCCTGGATTGCTCTAGGACCCCCTGAGGCTAGATTAGCTGTTGGGGATGAAATGTTGGGTGTATACGTCTGGAATCTCCTCAGCTATGAGTGCATCACTGTGGTAGTGATGTATGTCTTGCACCACAGCCTTTCTCCTCTGGCATTTCCTTCCTAGCACAGAAAAAAATGCAGCAGCTTTTGGACATCTGGAAGCTCTCCAATCTAAGAAATTGTCAGCTGAGCCGGCTCATGTTCTGCTTGATATCTTTAACATGCTTGGTGTGTCTGGTGCAATAGTCTGCGGATGGAGGGGATTTTTTTCTTGGGAGGATTTTGTTTTCTCCCACATCTTGCCTTTATTATTATTACCATTATTATTACTATTATTATTATTACTTTGTTATTAAACTCCTGTATTTAGGTCACATTCCTATGCTTCATTCTCTTCATCAATTAAAGGTATAGTACTTTCTGTTAATACATTTATGTACATATATGTCTTTCCACTTTTAATAAATAAAAACAAAATAAAATCCTAAAGTGCTAAACAAATGAATTCCAAATTATATGTCTTGATTCTAAAAAGCCCCAATTTTCAGATCTTCCTGGAAACAGTATTAGTAAGGATTTGTTTCTTTCTGAGTTCCAGTAGCATGCATTTCCTTTTCATTCTTCAGTTTCAGATTGATACTAATTAGGGGTAGTCAGTCACCACTATCAACTTCATATTGGTTTCTTTCCAAAAGGAATCTAACCTAGTCTCTGGGAAGTATGTGAAATTTCTTGTATTGTGTTTGTGAAAGCAGAAGATGGTGACCATTTTAAAACCTGAAGTAATATTCTGCTTGCTACAAGATAGAAAACAGCAACATAAATTTGCATACTTTGTTATCTAACTTTTGGTCTCATGCTAAATGCACCAGAGAAAATATAACAAGATTTTTTGCATAGGGTTTGCAACCGTGGGGAACTAAGTGTTAGACAAAACGGGTACCTGGACACAACTTTTTCCTCATATACATGCTATGTTAAACAGATGACAACCTGACATTTTAGAGGTACATGTTTAGTGGAAAGGAACAAAAAGAAATAGGGCAAACTTGTATGATTATTTCCAGTTATTTTACTGTTTCATTTTAATCAAAATAAGAAAGAATCTACACTATTTTCTTGGTGGCAGTTTGGAGTTGATCTTTAGGTATATTCTGTTAGGATGAATTTCCACAGTTTCAAGAATCCACAGATTCCATGGGGGAGAGTTCTCTCCCATAGTCATTTTGTCAAGGGAGTTGAGCTTCTGTTCATTCTACTGGTAAAACCATGAGACAGTAACTACTGGAACAGGATGCTAACTAAGTAAGGATCCTGAGCCATCTTATTTTTTTTTTCTTTTTTTTGCACATTAAAATTACTATTGATTCTGAGTCATAGGGATGTGACTCATCCTGAAAGTTAGATATGTCCCCAAGACGTTGTTGCATCAGAGGTTCATATCAAAATCAGTATTAGGGTTGTTTGGTTTTCTGGAGGGGAGAATGGGTGGGCTGGGTAGGTGATGGGAGCAGTGTTGGTTTTGCTCTTGCTTTTATACTTTTTTGCTAACACATAGGGAGGGGACGAGTGAGAGACCAATATTAGTTGAGAGTATTGTTTTTCTTCAGCTATTTGAATATTTAAGCTGACACTTCAGTTAATAAACTAGATGTTCTCTGGTGTGATGCTGTGGTTACTAATAATCACTTCCTGGTTCCACCCTAGAGAGTCTTGGGTAATTCCTGCTGGGAATAATTATGAATATTTTTCTGAAAATTAGCCCAATATTCATCACTGGTAAAAAAAGCAAATAGAGTATTAGTCATTATTAGCAGAGGAATTTAAAAAAAATCAGGAAATTAATTTGTGATGCTGGATAAATCTATTTCTAAAGTTGTGTAATTTTGTAAATTTAAATTTTGAATACATTGTGCAATTTTTCTTGATTAATTTTAAAAAAGAATCTGGTAAAGCTAGAAAGTCCTCGATAGATCAAAAACATGGAATATCTTTCATATGGGTTGTGATGTGTACTGAATTATTTTTTTGCATCTTGGAAAAGAGAAAATAGAGGGCTATGCAAATATACAAACCGATATACCAAACAAAATTTTTAGCTTGTAAATAAATTTATAGGTAATGAAAGAAATTGATTTTTGCACAATTTATACTTGTAGAACACATTACCACAGGGTGCTGTAGAGAACAAATATATGATCGGATTAGGCAAATGTACTATATTTTCTGAATTACCTACTAAACCTGATGGTCCAGACAGCAGCTGCCTGTAAGCTTCTAGATTCTTAAAGCATCACACAGAGGTAATTATTGTATGCACACTGTGATCTTCAGTTCCTTAGGAAAGTGCGTTGCACTAAGGCAGGCCGAGACTTAGTAAATTTGTTCATATATTCTGACCAGAAGATGATATAAAGTTCCAAATATTTTGGATTTATAGTCTCTGGAAAATTCAATATACTGCACAGACTTCTATGCATGGTTCAAAAAGACTGGAAAGAGATGCAGAAAAAAAGATATTTTGGGATGTATCTATTTAAATAAATATAATGTTAGTATTGGGATGTAACTATTTTATAAATAGTTAATGTTTTTTTACATTACTTTTTCCTTTCCACTTTTTTTTTTTTAAATAAAGTGTTATTTTGTATTTCTGAATGTTTGCAAGTATTTAGGAAAAATGCTACATAAACACAAAGGGAATAAGCAGCGTCAGCCTCTCTATTCCCATTCACACTATTCATGTTAAATTTATTAGAGACATCTATGATTTGTTGATACCACTTCAACATTTCATTTCTTAAGGGAAGCATAGTTTTAGAGCTAGAAGCCTCTAGAGCCTATAAGCAGGTGGCGGAAGTGAGTGGGCTTATATTGAGAAAAGCACTGTTGATTGACATGATATATTGCTTTAGAGTATATTAACTTATCTCATACTTTAAAGAGTCAAAATTAACTCAGGAACATGTTTAGAATCCTAACACCTCAACAGATGGAAAGCTCCCTTCCTTCCTCCTTCTCTGAAATCACCTGGCAAAGACTGAGCCAAGGCTAAAAAGGTGGTTTAGAGAATTTTAGTTCATTCTGCAAATTATTTTTTTACACTTCTCAGAATAGTGTGCCACTTTCCACAAACCAGAATGAATCTTCATGGCTTTTCTTGTTTCCTCATAAGAAAAAATAAAGATCAGGAGTAGAGTTTATTTTAATTGCAGTGCGTACGGTATGTCACGGTCTAGTGCGTCAAGCATTGCTATTTTGTGTCTGTGCTTAATTCCAACTTTAGACGGACATACATCATAACTGTAAACACCTGCCTCGCGTCATTAAGGATAGTAAAAATATCCCATTGTGGGAGGACCATAAGCTGTGTTTTAGGCAGTTTGTGTGTGATCTCTGACAAGAACATACCGTGCTACATCTTTCTCACTGTCTGTATTCTCCTTTGGATGAGAAATACGCAATTCTGTCTCTGGCCTTGGCCCCGCTGTTCCCATGCGTACACGCGCATGCACAGTCTTCCAGCAGTACTTACAGTAATTTAAAATAATTTTACAATAGTCATACTTTTAATAGAAAAATGGAACTAAATTTAAAACACAACATTATCTTAAGGCCTTAATATATACAGAGAGTCTAGAGGTCATTTACAATAATTCCATTGCTGCCATATGTTTGAAGATGATTAATTAAAGGAAATAAAGCTAGAATAGTTCTGCTTTGTGAAAAAAAGAGATGAGGTTAGTGCTTAAAAAAGATAGAAGTTTTCACATAGAGATCCAAACATGAGTAAGTTGCAAGTAGTCCTATCATCTGTCAAACCAACTACCACATCAAATTCATAAATAGCAGTGTGTAAAAAGGAAACCAGGAAAGCCAAACTCCATTTTAAAGGCAAGACAAATAAGACCTTTTTATTGAAAGCTGAACAGTCCTAGTTGATATTATTAAAACACTCCACATGCTATGGGTTTAATTTTTGTTTTGTAATAATTTCCAGAACAATCCCCGATGTATTGCAAACATTTGCAAACAGAAAAACTGATGGAAAACTCCTGAGTCCTTTTGGTTTTAGCAGAATGTGAGCACGTCACCTGCTGTGGTGCAGGAACATAAGTACTAGTATGGGTTGCCTCTCACCCGTGTTTTCTCTCCTTAAAACTCAAAGAAATGTGCAATACTTGACTTTAGTATCATTACAGTTAGCCCACCAGGAAAGAACTGTCTGTGAAGGAATAATCCAAACACTCCTTCAATTACCAAACTATTGAACTACTGAAGTTTTAAGTGTAAAAAAAAATAAGAAAATATTGACCCAATAAGAAATCCATAATTTCAATTTTTTGTGTTTTTCTCTCTCTTGCAGCACTGATCGGCATAAATCCAGTTTGTTCTTGACCACCTATTTACAGTTGCTCATCAGCTTTTTTGTGATCTTAGTCATGTAAGTCTTTGTTTCTAGCCCATACCTTTTCCTACTCAGGACACCAGTTTTGCTGCTAGAAAAGTCACGGCCCCTACTGTTTTCCACAGAACACCAAACCTTTGAGATAAAATGATGCTGATACTGAAAGAAGGGTATTGGCATAGCAGATGTGATAATTGGGATTATGCAGACTCTCAGCGTCTCTGTCTTCTACTTGCTCCTTTCTAGATGGGCAGTAGTATTTCTTGGGAAGTCTCATCCGCAAAGTGATGGCTTCCCCACAAAACAGGGAATGCAGTAGTGGGTAATTTCATTCCCCAGATTGTCTGTCTTGTAATCTAAATCTTAAATGGCTTTGCAGGGTGGTCAGTGTCTTGTATTGACTGTGAATAGTATGGAAAATAATTTCGAAGGTCATAATCTCTCTTTTTTAATCTGCTGTATTACTGTGGTGTTAACAGGCAGCTCTTGGAATTTTGCCTTTGACTATATTAACTCTAGCATTGAATATTTTTTTTTTGGCAGAGATTTCTTGGTATACACCCAAGAGAAAGATAGCTTTGAGTAGGCTGTAGGGGTTTTTGGATTTATTTGGCTTATAAGTCTTTCTGTGTATATGTGCATGCATGTCTAGAAGTTCTATATAAAAGTTTATATCTGTAGATATTAATATATAATGAAACCAATTTAAAGACCTTTCACCTGAAATATAACACTGGCAGATGGGACATAAGAAAGCAGGACCCATGAGATGCCTTATTCCATCAGCGTACAGGTTGAGTCACCTCTCTTGCTCACATAAGACGTACAATGTTTCCTGTGCTGAAAGCTGACACCTGTACTTCTGACCTGTGTGCTCCTGATACATTCAAACACTAGTGGAGGTGAGTTTCTTGCGCATATTTCAGCTGTTCTGGGACATCTGAAGCAACTAACATGTTTCCATAAAAACAGCTTCTAAGGTATCCATTTTTCTCCAGAATCATCCCCTGAATATTAATGCTATCATCTCCAATTGCAATTACACCTACAACTAAACTGAAGATGCTGCTCAGTCCTTGCTGTATTTATTTAGAGATGAACTGGCAGAGTGTGGTACATGAGCAAAAACTGAGACACATCATAAATGAACATGCATTTCTGCCTTCCCTGAAAAAAAGGAGAAGGCTTAATTAAAATCTGTGACTTGATAATGCTGCCAGTAAAATTTTGTTTTCATAAAGTTCCATGAGAGAGGGCAAAGGAATTAGTCTCATATATGTCTAGGAAATGAACACAGACAAATTCACAAATTCAATTTTCAAATTTGAGAAAATTCACTGGTAACCAAATCTGCTGGTAATGACTACTCTAGCTGTCTATCATGAGGTTATGCATTTGTATTTATAGAATTATGATACTAGGATAGTGATTTCATCGGTCAAATGTGAGACTTGGTTTTTCTTAAATGATAGCTCCTCCAGAGGAAGGAAGAACTCTGTAAAACATGGTAGGCCCTCTAGGTCTCAAAAAATATAAAAGAAGATCAAGTCTGATGGTCCAGGGCCCATTTGACACAGACAGCAGTAACACTGGAGGACTTGACTTGGCTGATTTTTCTGTCAATAATATATAAGTATCAGTCAATAGGGAAATATGTCAAGTGAATTTACACCAAGAAAAATCCTTGTCCTTTGAAAAAGATCCTGAAGATTTTCTGAGACCTTTCGAGTCTATCCATAAATACCCAAAGGCTTTTTTTTTGGCCATTGCATGTAAAGATACACAGAGGCTGACAAATAGCGGCATTTTGCAGTATATTCTTAATGTGAAATTATTTTGATATATCTGTCTTGTGGTGTTTGTTTGTGGGTTTTTGTTTGTCTGTTTTTTGGGGTTTTTTTTAAGCAAGACTTCTTTTGTGGAGAAGGAATTATTTTCTTGCTTTTTCTTACTCTGTTTTTACCTTTTTTATGGCACTGCTTTGTTCTCTAGGTCCTAAAGACAGCTGAGATACTACTCTAGGGCCTAAGCCCCCTCAGTTCTTGTTGAAACTAACAAGAAATGAGAGCAGTCGCACAGAACCGGGGTTTGCTTAATGTTCTTTGCTCATCCCCCATTCACTTTATGTTGTGAGTCATATTCTTCAGAGTATTCTTATAACACCTTTGGTTCCCACCCCAACTCCCCTTTCCAGGATATCAGTTAAAAACCAGAAGATAAATAAATTTTGACTTCACCATCCAACCAGTAAATCTGTAAAGTAAAAAAAAAAAAAAGGAAGGTGGTTCTAGGGAGATACTCTGTTTTCTAGGTATGTAATCTTATTCTTTCCTTGAGGGCTAAAAGCTTGGCAGTCCTATCAAAAGGTGTTTCTTTTCTTGCCTTTTTACACTGTTAAAAGTCTTCTTGGGGGCATAAAGACCTGAGAAATAGTGGTGTCTGTCATGTTTGATTTAGTTTGAGATTAGTGTCTTTGAGGACGTGAGGAGTTACAGTAGCAGGGAATAGGTTTCTCAAAAGCTAGTTTTATTTCTTTATTTTAAAATATAGATGTCTCTATTAAAAAAAAGATGAGATGATGATAATAATATGTTAAAAAAAGCTTCTAATCAACCTTGTTCTACAAACACAGAGAATGAATAGGGCCTGCAAAGAAAGCTGGTGGAAGTAGGAATGCTAATAGACTTTTATATTTGGTCTTATTGAAATGCACACTTCATAAGTTATGCTTCATAATGCTTTAGCCTGGTTTAGGACAAAATAAATCTATTAAGTGCAAAATAATAAAAAAAGTAATTATAGAAGAGAACCTAAAGAACCAGTTAACTTTTCAGCTCAGAGGTAAAATTTACAGAAGAGTAGAATTCAACTAAATGAGTTACCTCTAAGGCTAGAAAAATAGGAGGCAAGCTGTGTGGCATATTTGCATTAATTGAGATTTATATTAGAGATTCGATGATGAAAGAGACTCCTCCCAAAGACAGCATGCATGTGCTGTTAATCTTGTGCTCATGTGAGGTTCATGCTCACCTATTGCAAGACTTTTGTTTCTTTTTAATTTAATATCTAGACTTCGTATTTATCCCATGTAATCTGGCTACCTGTAAATCCTGAGATGTTAAGCAGAACTAATAAAATGTCAGTATTAAGATTCCTTTCTTAAGGCTATTGAAGTTGTACAGCAAGTTCATTGTTTTTCTATTGGATTGTTTCACTTCTTGTACTACATAGCTTAGTATTTTAACACTTGTCCTTTCAGACAATTGATCTAAAGCAAATTGATTTAATTTTTTTTTCCAGTTCATAAAATGAAGCCAGCTATATAGAAATCCATTGTAAGAATGTTATCTCACTTCTGTATTCTCTTTTTACATAATGGTAATTTTTTTTCATCAAATACTATTCACATTTTTTATTGTTTTTTTAAAGTGCTCTCTCTCCTTATGTTTAGAGTCTGAAAACAAGCATTTAAGGTATGAGGACAGCCTTGAGCAAAGAGGTAAGAACAAGTTTATTCATATCTCATAATGCTTCTTATTACTAATATTGTTCTACATTTAAAAATTTGAACACTATTTTTATATGAAAAAAATCTCACCAAAAAGGAACATTATAATCATAAGCGCATTTTTCAATGCCAACAGGGAAGCAAAAGTAGAGTGGGATATTTCACCAAATTGATGCTGAAGAAAAGTGATCTCAAGCCATTATTGCACTTAGAATGAGCAGATGATTCTGCTGTTCTGTCCAGTCTCTGGTGGCTTTCTTTCTTTGTCAAAGAATTTACTCTCCACTTATGCTAATGCAACTGAGAAGTATCCCTTCCTTTGGGAAGTTTTTACATTAGTCATAAGAGTTAGAAATGTTTTGTCAGTCATTTGGTTTGAAAGTGGTTTACCTTGGTTTTTGGTTGCAGTAAAACACATTTGACCATAGGGTTAAACTGCATCTTTTAAGAGAAAATAATAAAAAATTAAGACTGACTCTAAATTATATCTTGTGTCTCACCTCTTTCCAGGTGCAAGCACCTGTGCTGCTCCCCAGGCAATACAATGGATACCCAGCTCTCACCTTTAGTGGGATTGGGAGCCTTCAGTATGCACGTCTGCATCCAGTAGAAGGACATGCAGCAAATAGAGGATAAAAGTCAACAAAATGTGGGGTTTTTTTTAACAAGTGGCTCCTTCAATACAGCAAAGAAAAGACTACATGCTAAGCACAAATAACTTTTTCTTGCCTCTGTCTTTCTAGTAGGGTTAGATGACTCTTGAGGAATATTCTGAGTTGCACAGTGAAGTAAATCTGTTCTGTACTGATTACTCTGGAGAAATCAAAATCGACTGTGTGATAGTCACCCTCTCCTAAGTTAGTCATATGAAGCCTAATTTTAAGGAAACTTTGAAAATCTATTATTAGTAGTAATTTTTTAAACCCTGTCTAGGTTTATAGTGGATCATGTGGTCTAAAGCAATTGTTTTGGTAGAAGGGAGAAGGAAGAACTGTTTGCAGGGATATAATTACATTAATTAATTAGTGAGATTGTGAGGATATACGAAATGAAAATTCTTAAGTTCAGCTTTTAAAGCCATGTATTCTGGAATTGTCTTTCACATGAAAGTCATCAAATAAAGCCCAAGAGTCTGATGAACTCAGTGTATTTCTGTCTTCCATATGACTTCTAATTTGTGTGTTGGGCCCTAAGTCACTCACAGGCTCAGCTATGTGTTCAGTGAATGTGTTTATAGAGGGCTATATAGGGGGTTAGTGTCTGAATGGAACAGATTCTTGTAAACTCTGTGCTGTTGCTGCTAAACGACACCACCTTCTAGAGATGCCTGGGTTCTTTTTCCTCACCCCGAAACCCATTGAATGCCATGTTTGCAAAAGCATATGGCTTCCTGTGTAGCTCAGTGCCTGAGCCTGAGTGTGATTCCCAGAGTAATAATTCTTCTACCTACTCCTGTCTCAGTCCTCAGTCTGGAAGCGGTGACAGCCTACTTCTGCTGTCCATCTCTTCCTGTTTACTACTGTCACCTGGCATATCAGGATCAAGGTTGGGGCTTTTTTGTTATTGTTATTTTCCTCTATGAATGCAAGTTCTTCCATATTATCATGGAAGTGAATGTCAGCATAATTCCTTTTAAAATTAGTTTTAAATCTTAATTTCCTAGGGTGGTTTTTAATACCAAGCAGAGGGCATTATAGCAACACTTTTTTTGCTCTCTTACATATAATTTGATTACTATGTGCAGCAGATGAGAACTTTGTTTTTTAATTAAGTGAATGACATTTATTAACTACCCCATGACCAGTTCAAAATAAATCAGCAAATCTGCAAAAAATATAAATAACTAATCTACAGAGATGGTTGTCTTCTGTGAATCATATAATGCCATCTTCTCAGATTGGTGTTTCAGGAGCAATTAGTGAGGATTTTTCACTTTGTGACACGGAACAGTGAGGGCAGATAAGTCCAATTAGTCCTTTTCCCAGTAGACAAGGTATTTTAATTAGTTTTTAAGAAATAGAAAGAGGGTGTCTGGTACAGTATCATGGGAAAGAACTCTTGACTTTCTCCCTCTCCTATACGTACTATACTGCACATACAAATATACAGTGATCTTTCAGAAAACAATGGAGGAAAACATATAAAAGCCTGATTAAATTTTATTCTGAATCATGAAAAAGGTCTCTATTTACAAATAGAAAAAAAGCTGTATTAAAAGAAAAACATTAATTTTGTCTTTAAAAACTATTTCCTTTTTAGTGAAAGGATGTATAATTTGGAGATTTTTGGAGTTTCTTATGGATGCTTTTTATGATGCTTGACTTCATTTTATATGAAAATTAATGTTTATTGGATATTAATATTTATTTGGTGCAGCAGTGTTTACTGTTAAAATATTTTAAAAAAATATTAATGATTTTTTGTTTACTGTAATTTCTTTTCTCTGAAGACAAGATAGTCTCCAAGAGGTTTGTGTTCTGAATATAGTGACACAGTGCAAGGGGGTTCACTGAAATTCAGTTTTCAAGAGGCTATATACTCCATCTATTAGCTGCTTGTACTTGCTTTTGCCTAACCATCTTCTACTTCCACTCAGTTTGAGACAGTGGTTTAGAAAACCACTCAGTAACAAGATCAATGATTAAATGATTTAGTTCGAAGAGATCTCTGAAACGATTTCTTTGACAAGGTCATTTTTACCCAAAATATATTTAGTCCATTGACTGGTGGTTGTGTCAGCTGAGTAGAAGGGATAAAAGAAGCAGCTCACTATGGTGGCAAGGAGTCCTGAAGCTGGCTTTGCTGCCAAAGTCCAAGTATATGTAACTATGGACATAAAAAGGTATGCATAATTCTGTTGGGGCTGTGACATTCCTGCTAGAGTTCACATGCAGCTGCATGCAAAAGTAAATACAGAATCAGCTGGTAAGTCATGAACTTGCATTTACTGTTCCAATACAGGCTAAGGGATTGCTTCCTGTGCTTTGGTGGAATTGTCCCACTAAGAAGGAGCCTGAATTGTTTAATTTTCCAATGTGTGTGTTATGTAGAACCTCTGTGCTCCTGCTACCTCTCTTCCCCACCTCTTCTTAGCATATGAGCTTTCAATCTGTCCCATCCCTCATTATTTTGGGCTTTTTTCACTTTCAGTTGTTTTGCTGTTGATCAGCAGTTGATGAAATACCTCTTTTCCCTAACATTTCCATGGTTTGCAGATGCTCGTATCTTTTGCAAGACTTAACTAAACTTTATTGGTCTTCAACACAGGATGATATTGTAGGCCATTGCTTTATTCTTTTTTTCTATACCTGTTTATATATTAGTTTGAATGTTAATCCATTATTACTGACTGAGGGCTGTCAATATTCTGTCAGACTCTGAATTAGTGCTTTGATTTGTGCTTATGTTCTTATCTCCAGCAATGAGGGTCTGAGCCCCAAAAAAGTGTCTTAGCCAAGAGTCAGAAAATCTGAGATGGGAGGAAGAAAAAGAAAGAGCCAAGAAAATCAAAAATTGAGAGGGGTATGATGAAATCAAAGTATAGTGACTTCTCACTATGGACTTCTAAGTGTAAATTCAGGGAGAGATTTTGAAAGACTACTGCCTCATTTTTAGGAACAAAACACTGATTTTTTTTTTTTTTTTCCATTAAAAAGGTGCCCCAGCACAGCACTGTAACCGTTGCTAAGTATCAATTTCTCCTACAGGCAATATGCTAAGTACCAGCTTGATTGAGGTCTGGATACGACTAAATTCTGACATCCTTGTTGAAGCAAGAAGTTCTCCTGACATTTAGACATTTGATTAGTTAGAAACAAAAAAGAGGAAAACAACCATAAATGCTCAGTTTGTCCTTTTAGATGGTTGCTACTTCATACTAAAGAGTAAAAAGGATTAACCACCGAATCATGCCAACACCAATGTGTTGGAGTAAAAGTCACCCAAAGAGCACAGACATCCAGTGTTTGGTACTGTTCGAAGGAAATGGTTTGACTGTTCCCTCACTTCAGTTTTAGGTGAGCAGTGTCCTGTTACATCCTTACTGTCCTCCAACTTGGATGGTCATTGTGTGCCCATCAATTACTCAAGTGTTTTAGACATTATATCTTGTACCTTGATATAGTGCAGTCTCTGGTTAGCTGAAAGAGTTGGCTATTTTGGCTTTTTTTCTTGTTTTCTTTCTTTTTTTCTTTTTTTTTTTTCTTTTTCTTTCTCTTTCCCTTTTCCTTTCCTCTTTCTTTTCCCATCCTATAGTACTGTTGCCCTAATTTTTCATCCTTCTCTTTATCTCTTACAGTTTCATAGTTCTTAGGCTGTTTCTCACGCACAGGTGTTATAAATAGAAGCAACGTTTTCCTTAAATCTAGGTAGTTTACATTCTTTGTATTAGAGATATGGATAGCTGATGGACAGTTGTCTTAACCCATGGGGTGGGGAGAGGTGTCAACCTTTGTAGTAATACAATATAGAGTCAGATCTTTTAATAAACAGTTCATGCCTTCTCACCAATGTGAGTGTGTATGTGTGTGTTTGTGTGTCGAACAGAGACATAGTACTTTTGCATTAATTCAAAATTAACATTTAGGAAATAAAATTATAAAAATAGTCTTAAAATCAATAGATTTAATGTCAGTTTTTACTGATATAGTATCAATGTTCTGTGATGACAGATTTTTTATCTACATGTTTCCTAGTTGGTTCACAAAATACAAAACCATGAAATGGCTAGATTTTTCTTTGCAAATACATTTTTTACAGGCAATTTATACTGCTATCTGAAGGTCTGCTGCTTGAACAGGCAGGCTGCTTTTGAGTGGGAAAATGAAGTATGTAGACAACATTTTCCCCACTGTGGATGCTAATGAATGATACAGGGAAATTAAGGTTAAAATGGGAAATGTGTGCAGACCACATAGCAACCTTCCAGTATTTGAAGGGATTCTGCAGGGAATAAGGAGAGGGATTCTTTGTGAGAAACTGTAGTGATAGGAGAAGGAGTGACGGGTAAAAATTAAAAGGGGATATTTAGGTTAGATATTGGGAAGAAGTTCTTTACTGTTAAGAGTGGTGAGACATGGCAACAGCTTGTCCAGGGGGTTGTGAATGCCCTATCCCTGGAAGAGTTCAAAGCCATGCTGGATAAAACCTTGATCAGCCAAGTCTATCAGGAGGTGTCTCTGCCCATGGCAGCAGGGGTTGGGACTAAGGTGATAGTTCTGGTCTCCTCCAACTCCTCAAGATTCTGACTTCCTGATTCTATGATTTAGGCCAGGAAGGATTTTCCTGGAACTTGTTATGTTGAGGCAAAAAAAAAGCTTTTGAATTGATTTGAATGAAATTTTACCTGAAAGTGAAGTACTTCTGAATGCATAATATGGTTCTTGCACAAGCCCTACTGAAGAGCTGAAGAGATGGACTGAGTCAGAGTTGATACGTCAGAGTGAACCATGAACAGCCTTCACAAAGGCCTGGTGCACAAGCCTTACCATCCTGCTGCCATGCATGACTGCTGATATTGTTACCTCTCTTTTCATCAAGGAGTGGTTGCAATGGGAAGTCTTTAGATGAGCAGTAGTTGTACTAGATATGCAACTAGTGTGGTGATTTTGTCAACAGATAAAAGCAAATTATTTAGAAGAGCAAAAATTATATAAATAAGTACAGCCAGCTTTATAGTGTGTTATTGTTAGACAGTTGCAGTGAAAATACAGGAAAACACTACCAGAATTTAAGAGATCACCCTTAGTCTTTGTGGTGACTTAAGCATTGTACTGGGTTTAGCTTTTCCTTTCTAGGAGCCTGTATGGTGCTGTGGTTTAGATTTGCGACCAAAACAGTGTTGGTGGCTGTGGGAACTGACAGTGGTCAGAAAATAGATTTCTAGGCTTCAGGCAGCTGTGAGAGTCTGTGAGAAAGTAAGTCAGATAGACTTTCCCAGGCATTTGCTCTGGGGGAGCTGTGAGAAGGAGTTCTGAAAAACTTCTAATCTCACAACAGCCATTTTCCAACTAGTTTACTTGTAAAGATGTTTTCTTGTCTGTACACCTGTTGTTTTGCTAATGGCAAAGATGCTTACAAAGAGATGTAGGCTCTAAATGACCAATCATATTCATTGTACCAAGACACTGTATAAAAGAGTCTATTTTCTAATAAACCTTTGCTATATTACCCTGCAATGAAGGCTTGGAGTCTCTTATCATTATTCTGCTGTCCTGAATTGTAACGATAGGTAGTACACCAGGTTTTATTTATTGCTGAGCAGTAGAGCACAGCATCAAGGCCTTCTCTGTTTCTCACTCTGCCCCTGCAGTGGGCAGGCTGGGAGTGGGCAGCGGGAAGGGACACAGCAGGGCAGCTGCTCTCGAGTGACCAGACCAATATTTCATGACATTTAGCATGGTGCTCGGCAGTAAAACCTGGGAGTAATGTTTCCAGAGCAGCCATTAGTCAGGAACTAGCTGGTTATCAGCTTGGTGGTGAGTGATTTCCTTTGCATCACTCTGGATGGGTTGAGTTTTTTGTTCCTTTTTCACTTATTAAAGAGTCAATTGACCCACAAGTTTTTCTTAGTTTTGCCCTTCCAATTTCTTCCCCTCTTCTAGTTGAGGGAGGTGAGCTGATGTGAGTCTAACTGCTGGCTGGAGCTAACCTCCTATAATCACTAAGTTTGCAATTTTACTCTAATTTCAATCTTGCCAAGAGGGGAACTAAAAGTAGACCATTTAGAATGAGTTTTCTTGAAACTGTTGAAAGCTAGGACAGAAAGAACTTTTTTATACTTGTACTTTGTATCAAAATCTGGTTTATTTCAAGGTAAAAAGTGAATAATTAATTCTTAAGAGACATTTACATTCTTTATAGAACTTTATTGAAGCTTTATGGCTTTGATTTATTTAACAGAAATCAAATCTTTAGAAGAGTGAATGCTGGCAGCTCTAACCAGAAGAAAATCATGATGCAGTCACTATGTCATTCTACCATCATATTTTGGCTTCAAGACATTTTCTATCGTTTGTTCATTTTCAGATCTTGAAATTCCTCCCACACCTCAGAAACATTTTTAGGCGATGCTGCATGCTCAAGATTCATTTCCAGCATAAGAGAAATGTGCAAGCAAATGCTGAAGTTTTGGCAACAGATATGGAGAGACTTACTATGGCAGAAACTTCAGTGAAATCAATTTCTTGGAAATGGGTTAAATTCAATGTGTTTAAATCACATACTTTTTCCAGTAAGAGGGAAAGAGATGCTATAATTGTTACTGAAAAGGCTAGTAGTATGATTCAGATCTAGAAAATGCAGCTCCAGCTCTATGTGGTCTTATCAACAGCTCAATCAGCTCTATCAGAAGGAATGAGAAAGAACTCTAGGAGTCTCACTTTGTACTTGCTTTAGTGAGAAGGCTAGGAAAGGAGGAAGAGGAAACTCAGTTCAAAGAAAAACAACCTAAGTTTGAGATTTCTGCAATAGTTTTATAGAACTAAGTGAGCCTGGAAAAAGATACCAGCCCAAAAGATACCTATTAGCTTTAAAGTATACTTTTGAAATATTTTTTCTATTAAATTTCTTGTCTTATTAGCAATGAAGTCAGCGGAGGAATATTTGAAGCAATATAAGATTTGGAGGACTGCATTCTTCTCTTGGTTCATTCACTGCTATGAGTTGTATACTGATTCACCCAGTCTCAGGATCTGACTCTGTCGCTTCATGAAGATCTCTTGCTCTCCTGCTACTCTGTACAGAAACAAAAGTAAAGGGCAAAACCAGTCTTCCTTAGTTCCTAGGATGCCATAGAGCACCATATGCATCAGAGAGTACCTGGGATAGTGTTTTGACCTATATACCTGCTTTGCTGCTCAGACCTGTTATATCCCCACTGAAAATTGGAGGCAGGGAATATGCTAGAAAATAGCCAGAGAAGAGAGAAGATGGAATAATTGTTTTGGGATTCTTCTCAACTAGCAGGAGCTCTCTTACATGGCAATAAATTAAACCTTGGACCCCTACAGTAAGGTTGGGAGAAAAGATTGGAGAGCTGTGAACTACCACCTTCTCTTTTTTGCTGCCCAGGTGCATAGCAGCAGAATGTTTAGTCTTTAATGCTAAACTGGATGTTTAGTCTTTAATGCTGCATCTGAAAGTTGAAAAGGTCTGAGTGCGGGAGTGCAAGTCCATTGGTTTTGATAAATTTCACTTTCCCCTCTCTTATATGTGAAGGTAAGATTATAATGAAGATTCCAGGAAGTTAGAGGTCACTGTAGGCATTTCCCAAGAGAAACAGGAAAAGGAAATACGTTTTTATACTGTACTTAAGTTGCTATTCATTTCATTTATTCAGAAGGTTCAACAGACAGCAGATGCATATTACCTAAGCAGAGGACTTTTACAGCAAGAAAGTTCAGTGTTTAGCCTCTGGTTTAGGCTCAGTGCACACAACAGCAACTGCCCCTATATTAGAGTCACTCATTTTAAATGCACTCCTTAAACAATAAGGAATCTGAAACTTAAAGAAATCTATTTCAAGAAAGTACAAATTTGAAGCAATTGAGAATTTAACAATGAAACCTGGATCACTGTTCTCCAGTAAGAGTGAATCATTTACAGTCAAATTGCAATGAAATTTAGTAATGTATTGGCCTAGTTTATATTATGAATCAATATAAATATATAATTTTTTAAATGCAAAATTTAGAACTTCAACAAAGTACAAGGAAAAATAAGGAAATGGTCAAGTACTGCAGAGGCTATTCAGAAAACTTTAATAGAATATGAACATTTCTTTTTTGATTTTGTTTGGCAGAAGGGAGAACCCTGCATGTTCCTTTTACATGCTCTTGACATTCAGGTTTGCTCATAGCTTTACTCAATAGATACTTCCAAAGGAACTACATATCGGGATTTTTGTTTGTCTCTGGAAGAAGTGTAGAATTATATGTCCTATCACAAAATAGCAATTTTGGTACAATCCACTTTGGGGATATTGTAGTGATGATCAAGTGGCTTGAACCTCCTGGGTTTCACCAACCCACCAGAAATCTGGCATCTGGTATTTCTTCCTTGCCCACTATTCAATATTCCTGCTGCCACTTCTCTTGATCCTCAAAACATTTCCTCATGTACATTTCCTAGATCTCAGTGCAACATCATTTTTCACAAAGGTAAAAAACGGTCTTGTTCATTTCCTAAAATTATGCAAAAAATAGAAATGTTTGAATTACTGTCCTAGGTGGATAAATTGATGAATTTGGAGACCTAGTGTGTAATGAAAGTATACGAAATACAAAATTAGTCACCAAAATACAAATTAGTCACTATTTACTGCCTGGCCAGAGAGGTTAAAGGTGCTTTTACTTTCTAGCACAAATATCAAATGACTTTGCCTAAAGTTCACATGACAGAAAGGTATCACTGTTTCAACTGAACCACCCATCACAAAATCACAGAATATTCTGAGTTGGAATGGACCCCCAAGGATCATCAAAGTCCAACTCCTGGCCCAGTTCAGGACACCTCAAGAATACCATCATGTGCATCATGTGCATGGAGCGTTTTCAAAATACTTCCTGAGCTCTGTCAGCCTGGTGCTGTGACCGCTTTCCTGTGGAGCCTATTCCAGTGCCCAACCACCCTCTGGGTGAAGAATCTTTTCCTGACATTCAGCCCAAATCTCTCCTGACAGAACTTCAGGCCATGCCCTTGTGTCCTGTCACTGGACACCACAGAGAAGACATCAGTGCCTGCTCCTCCCCTTCCCCTAACAAGGAATCTGTAGACTGTGTTGAGGTCCAACCTCAGTCACCTCTTCTCCAGGCTGAACAGATCAAGTGATCTCAGCTGCTCCTCATATGGCTGCCCTTCTAGGTCCTTCATTATCCCCATAGCCCTCCTTTGGGCACTGTCTTAAAGTTTTATAGCTTTCTAGTGTTGTGGCACCCAAAACTGCCTCAGGACTCCAGGTGAGGCCACCCCAGCTCAGGGCAGAGCAGGACAATCCCCTCCCTTGCCTGGCAGGTGATACTGTGCCTGATGCTCCCCAGGACACGGCTGGCCCTCCCAGCTGCCAGGGCACTGCTGACTCATATCCAGCTTTCCATGGACCAGGACTCCCAAGTCACTTTCCACAGAGCTGCTCTCCAGCCTCCTGTTCCCCAGTCTACACATTCAACCAGGGCTGCCCCATCCCCCCAGGTGCAGAATCCAGCACCTTCTCTTGTCGAACTTTGTATGGTTGGTGATTGCCCATTGCTTTAATATATTGAGAACTCTCTGCAGGGCTTCTCTGCCTTCAAGGGAATCAACAGCTCCTCCCAATTTTGTATCATCTGCAAACTTAATTTCCCTTCTAATGCTGCATCCAAGTTGCTTATGAAGATGTTGAAGAGCACGGGGCCTACGATGGAGAACTCTACCAGTGACAGGCCACCAGTCTGATGTCATCCCAGTCACTATCAGCCTTTGTGCCTGACCTGTGAGCCAGTTGCTCAGCCATTGCATGATATGTTTATTCAGTTTATTAAATCACAGACATTTTATCCAGAAAGGTATTGTGTAAGTATCAAATACCTTACTGAAATCCAGAAAGATTATGTTAAAATTGTGCAGGCCTGTTTCCTGTTGAAGAGTTATGGTTTCATTTTCACAGAATCACATTTGTTATGTCTGCAATGGTTTCTGAAAATATTTGATATGCAGCAGAACACTGAAGTGTTCAGGTTTGGCTACCTTTTCTCAGAAATTCAGACAAGAGGACTAATGCTATCACTGTTATGAAGGACTGCTTAGAAAGCCTAAATTCAGTTTCCTTGTTGCTCTGGGATAATACATGCATGACATTTATTTTTTTTTCCTTTCCTGCAGAGGGTTTTTGCTAGCAGGCAGCTGATTTACCCCATTTGTGTTATTCTTCATTGTTGTGTAGAACCCGTGCTACTTGCTGAACTCAGCATGAGAGTTATGGGACAAAGACGAATATAACTAGAAGAAAACTTAAGGTTGGAGACCAAGCACTCTTTTTGTTTTTTTCTGCAGTATGGTTCTCCAGTCTTAGTGTCTATGTTGTGATCTGTGCTCTACAGCCCAGCCAAAGGTGACAGAAGGACTGTGTGGTGACAGGTCTCTCTTTGCTGAGACCTCCCCAGCATGACCCAGGAAGACTCCTTTAACCTTTCCCTGGTGTTCAGCTTGTACCTGAACGAAAACAGAGTGGTTTAGTTTAGTAAACCATTCTGTGATTGCCTAGATCAGAATTCATAGCCTGTAAAAGCACATTAAGATAATTCAAGAGTGCTGGAAATGGGGAGGTTTGCCACCACCATAGAGTAATGGTGAAGAAGAGAGGCAAAAGTTGTATTTTCTAGTAAAAGAAAATAATATTGAATTATAAGTGCAGTGGCAACATAATGAGAAAATTATGTGCATAGATTCTAGATACTTAAATTCACAAAATTCAGTGCCAGAGGTCATATAATTAATTGATACTTTAAAATTACCTTCACAGTTTGTGTATTACATTAGTCTTTCTTTTGATGTTTAGACATCATTATATACAAGATCATGAAAGTATTATTTTCACCGTAAAAGATTTTCTGGAAGTTTTGTGTTTGCAAACGAACGGTATCAAAAGTTAAAACAATGTTAGTTTTTATTGCAAATTAATCCTAAATTTGCTGAAACTGATAATTTCACAACAACATTTTCTGGTTGATTTTAATTTTATCACTGTAGTCTTAGGGGGAAAACTACATATATTTTGTCCGAACTCCACAATCTAGGTTATACTTGGCTGTTTTTCTTTTCTTCAGTGGGGTTTTGCTTTTGATCTTAGCTGGACCACAAATTGGTTGTTTTTGCATATAAAACTACCTGAGTGTTACTCTCTCCTAGAAATTAAACAGCATGCATATTTTTTGAAGGGCCTCACTCTAATCTCGCATGAAATCATGGTGAATCATTTGTGATTCAATGAGCTTCTCCCGTGTCATGCATAGAGAAAGTCCGTGGAGTACCAAGATAACGACCTGTCATGCTGAATAGCTTTGTTTCACTCTTGACCTCATCCTTATCTTTTGTTTAATTCCTTTGTTTCTTTCCAAAATTTCAAATGCTTTTTTTTAAAGAGAAGAAACTCTGTTTCTTGCTGTGTACAATACCCAGCAAAATAGTATCTTCCTTTTCTGGCCTAGTACAGTGACAGGAAGAATAGGAAATAATTGGTTAGTAGGATTTAAAAAATCTATACTACTAGTCATTGAATTCTTTGTAGTTTTGATTAATTAAATCCAGGTCAAAGCCATCCCTAGTCCTACATTATTGTGTTAAAGAACAGTTGTTTTTTTCTTTTCCTTCATAAGACACTTGAACATGCATAGAAGCAGCTGTGTGGAAAACATTCTTTAAAATGATTGAATGTGAGCTCTGCAGAAGAAGAAAATAAAATCAAGAAACAAAAAATCACTTTTACTACTGCTAAGGTCTTTAGAAATATTGTGCACAGAGACTATTAAACTGATGTGAATAGCAGGTAGAGCCTTCGGGTCATTGTAATTGAGGACAGCTTTCACATTAGAGGTTTTAAAACATGAAATTCATTAATGTTTGCCTTCAGACACCATGGATGCTAATGTGGAAGCTCAGGGAGGATGGATATTCTTCTCTTGATTACAATCAAATAGGTTTTTTTCTTTCAATGCACCAACATGACAACATGCAGTCATAGTGTGGCAACTGGAGTGGAATCCACATGTGACTGTTAGTCTTAGAATAAGAATTATGATCCAATAATTTTAAATCCTATTTAAAAAAATTGATTTAGATTTAGTCATTAGGTTAGTCTTGTGGGTTGCAATAATCCTCTGCCTCTATTCAGTTTGGGATTGATACTCAATATGCTGTGGAGGTTCTTTAAGATAAGTTGAAGTTGCAGGAGAATTCTGCATCAAACTGTCCTTTTGCTGCAGGATCAGGGTATTCCCTTTTGAATGGTTTGAAACACAGTAAGAAATTTGTGCATACTATGCTGTCAGTTCTGCTCAAAATGCTTTGGAGAGGATAGCACAGTTCTGTGCTGCTATTGGGCAGGGGTCCATTGATTTATTTCTTTCATCATAGTAAGGAACACTATTTATTCTCTTACTTAGAGCATTTATAAGAAACCATATGTCTTCTAGATGTGGATAGATGCTGAAGATTTCAGGCAGATCACAGTCCCATGCATCTGGAAAGGGAGAGAACCCTGTCTTTCCAGATAGTCGAGCAGAGAGCTGACCCAAAGAGAGTTCAATCTCAGCAACTGCTTCATTTTGTCAAAACAAAAGGGTTGCAGAGGTGGGTGAGGACAGATCTTCAGGCTTTCTTTTGCCTTGTCACTTAGTTTATCTGATAATGAAAAGCTCTATGAAGTTGTTTTGATTTTGGTAGGCTGTGAGCCAAATAAATTATTTGTTCTCATGTTCTGCTTAGCACAAGGGGTTCTACTGCTCCTGTGTGTGGAGAGGTTGTGTTTCCTCCTTGAAGTCTTTGGTGAAGAACAACAGAATAGAATGGAGAAGCTAAAAAGAGTGGAAAAAGAATGGAGCTTACCAGATCTATATTATTTCTGTTTTTTAATGCGAAGTAAAATAATCTGCCAGTGCGCAGTGATGATATATGCTTCTAGGGGAAAAAACACATAAAACCAGGCTTTTCTTCCCCATGGAAGAACATAAGCCTATGAAAAACGAAGACCAGAGGCTATTCAAAGCACTTTATGTAGTCAAAATATCTCTAAATTTTATCTTTAGCTTCTATTTGCCATGGGGGACAATGCTGCATTTCTTTTCACTCTCTTGTGATTCAGTCAGTCCAGCTGACTCACACAATTAGCCTCTCCAAAGGAACGGGTGCTGTGGACACGGCTGCCTCCCATTCACATGTTGAGAGGAGAGATTCCCCGTTGTAAGATTAGGGCTGAAACCAAATGACAATAAAAAGATCAGCTTCAGCAACTCAGCTGGGATGCACTGGGGGTAATTTAGGCAGAACAGTCTCATATGTTAAAACATGACATACAAAAGTTCGGTTCCCGGTCCTGTCAGGAAATCTCAGCTAAACTGGTGCCAACAGCTTTCCTGACATATGAAATAGTTAACAGATTCAGTTGAATTTACTTGGGAAATTTTAGAAGCTTGTCAAATTCTGGCTTTTCTTCACAAGTTAAATTCTAAATAAATACATGCTGAATAAGTTAAGATGCAGCACTAAAATGATGATATTTTAATAGTAGTTTTTTTAGTCAAAACTTATGGAAGTTTTAAGAAACAGAACTCATAACTGAATAACATTATGGCTAAAATATCATTGTATTTACTAATACTTCAATTTTTAAAAACTCTGATAGAATCTTTCTCCTTTTTAGAAACTGGAGAAAAGGGAAAGAACAAATTAGACTAAACAGAAGTTGAGAAAACAGAATATATTTAACATTGTGTAGTGGTTAAAATAACAGGAAAAATAATAAATAAGAATGGTCTGAATTGGAAACTAGCTCTGAGTCTCATTAAAACCTTAACTGCTTTAGGCTTTCCCTTCTCTCACCTGCCACCCACTGATGACCTATGAGTCATCAACCATTCCAGCTTCATCAGAAACCTTTATTAAATTATTTTAAACCTTAAAGCCCCGTGTGATAAGAAAAAAACAACACATCATCTTTTATACTTTTGAATTATAAAATTATCTGTAGACAACAGAAATCTGTTTCTATTTATGCATCTATATGTATATATGCATTAACTACTACAATATGCATAATTGTATGGTTTTAAAGCTCATTAATACAGTAAATTAGGAAAACTGATTATATTTTAGGTTCTTTCAATTCACTCTTCATAAATCAACCCCTCCAGAAAATAACTAGGGGACCTTTCAGATTTACTCAGAGTATCAGCCTCTGGGCAGCAAACCACGTTCATCAGGAAATACAATTCTTTTATTTTATGCTGGTTAGTACAACTCAAAAGAGCTATTGATTTAATTTTTTTTTTTATTTAATAACAATGAATAATAGTAAAGGCACTGTTTCATCATTGTTTTTCTCTGTTAACAAGAGCTTGGCTGTAGTCATTGCCCAGATGCTTCTCAACTATCATACGTACAAGTAACTACCTGCTGTTTGTCTCAAGACACAGCAAACATCTCTCTGAATAATTGCAAAGTCATTGAAACTTATTGACTTGATGCAACTGCTCAGGAGGGCAGCTGGAGCTGAGTGTAATAAAAAGTAGGTGTGGTTCCTAACCACTATACTATCAAAAAACTGAGATGCATTGTAATGCTGTTTGGTTCCTGCTGTGTGCCCTGTAGAGCAGTCATTGGGAGTTCCTGCCTTCAGGAGAGGATTTGCAGATCTAGATTCTGTAGTGGGAAGGAATCATTGTTAGTTACAACTCAGCTGAGGGGTAAGTCCACGTCCTCTTCACATGCATTTTTCCCATGTACTCTTCAAAACAGGATTTTTCTAATGGATGACATTGATGCTTCCTCATATGTCATTTCAGGTGTTATTTCTTTTGCCTCCCGGGTACTGTTCAGTCAGGGTTTCTGGCCAACCCTTATTTGCTACCTTCCCCTAGAGTATGGGAAATATAGTATAAGTGCAAATCAAAATTATTTCCCTAAATTCACAGGAAAAAGGAACACAGCCAACTAAGGACCTGATGGGTTTCATCATATATTCAAAGTATCAGTAGCAAAGTGCCTGATGCTTTTCAGTGTGCACAGAGTGAGGTGAGGATGAGAATACCTAGGCATTTAGGTTTCTCTATGGTGATGCACTTGTTTAAATTCAAGCATATGAATAAACTTTCAGAAATTTTGCACATTCTTTAAGTTGCATTTAAGCATGTGACTAACAACTCTCAGGTTAGGAAATTAATCCTTTCTGAATGTCTTCATCAGTAGGTAAGAGGATCATTTAGATTTGACTCATATGATGGAAAGAGCCATTGAGAAATCAGTGTCAGTACCAAAATACAACCTTTTTGCTGTGTGAACTAGAAACACTGATATACTAGTATATTCTTCCTCTTGCTTAATCTGCATTATGTCACGGTATGCAGTTTTAAATTTTTCTTTTATCTTCTCTTTTTTCTTTNGACAAATCTCCCCTCTGGTCAGCTGTAAGGCTGATTTCAGTATGTTGATTAAGAGGGAATCAAGTCCACCCGCTGTGACATTTTTTAACTTTTGTTTTTCTTTTCCAACATATTTTCCTCTCTTCACACAATTATGTACTTCCTCCTTATTTCTTAGGGGTTTTTTTTTATAGCTTCAATTTATACTTTATCCTGGTTTTATTTCCTATTAATGTATAATGACATTTTGAAATTTCTCTTTTTTTCCCCTCCCTATTTAACTAGTCTTCTCATTGCTTGTTGGAGGAGTTAAAATATATCTCCTCCATATCTAGAAAGCCTCAAAGATTTCAGGTTAATTTCTGGGCCTATTAAAGAGTCTCCGCTCCAAACCTATTTTCATCATGTCTGCCTGCTATGCTAAAAACTAAAAATATCAAAATGTGTCTATCATCATAACATTCCTCAATCTTAGAACTAGCTGGTTTGAAAAAGCTTGATTTAAAAAAAAAAAAAAAATCGTAGCATTGCCTGATCTCTAAAGCTACAGGCATTTCCACAAAAAAGAAGAAAAAGATTGCTGGTAGACGAGAGGTTGGACCTGGCCTGGTCATAGGCGCTCACAGCTCACAGAACCAAATGTGCCCTGGGCTGCATCCAGAGCACTGTGAGCAGCAGGGCAAGGAAGGGGATCCTGCCTCTGCTCTGCTGTGTTCTGGTGAGACCCTACTTGCAGCTCTGCATCCAGCTCTGGGGTCCCAGCACAGCAAGGACAGGGACCTGATGGAGTGAGTCTAGAGCACCAGTCCATCCAGATGGTTACCCAGATGGAACACCCCCCCTATGAGGAAAGGCTGGGAGAACTAGGATTGTTCATCCTGGAGCAGGCTTTGGAGTGACCTAACTGTGGCCGTGCAGTACCTGAAGGGAGACTACAAGAAAGGTGGAGAGGGACTTCTTCTATAGGCGAGTAAAAATAGGATGTGGGGGAGTGGCTTCAAACTGAAAAAGTTTATATTAGACATTAGAAAGAAATTCTATACTGTAAGAGTTGTGAAGGACTGGAACAGCCTGCCCAGAGAAGCTGTGGATTCCCCATCCCTGGAAGTGCTCAAGACAAGGCTGGATGGAGTTCTAAGCAACCTGAGCCAGTGAAAGGCATTGATGCCCATGGCAGGGGAGTTGGAACTAGATGGTTTTTAAGGTCCTTCTCAACTCAAACTATTCTGTGAGTCTATAATTTTATATATCTATATCAGAAAACTGCCTTTAAAGAAAATGATTAAATATCTGCTTGAACAACCCATGTGAAAACAAAAGAGATTTCACGGTAGATCTAGAATTATAAATAGTTAGAACACAGGGAATAATGACTGCATCTTTCTGGTGAACCATGGACCTCCCTTTCCTTGAGGTAGAGCACCAAAACACACTGCATTTTAAAATTAATTATTTGCAAAGGTAAACAAAATAATTTATGGGACATTTTATGCAGATCGAAGAACTTTTGATCCCTTTCTAAACTTGTAATAATGTAGATCATCTCAACTGCTGACCTTCAAAAGACCATATCTGATGTCACTGAGTTCTACTGAAATGACTGCCTGCTCATTATGTTTGCAGTGCACTGATTTTTAATCCTCACACCTAAGCAGATTATATTGTTGTGTAGTAGACACTGTCCTTTCATTTTTGTAAGCACCTCGCAAAACACTGAGTGTTATTAGGGTAGAAACATCTTTTACAGGTTTTCTGGAAGCCTAGTATGACTTCCTCTTATGAAATAATGTAGGATATAAAAAAAGAAAAATTCCACAGGATTTCTGGAGTAAAAATGATAGAGGAAGGAAGGAGTGCTGCTTATCCCACAAAATTATGGCCATGCATGAATTACTGCCCTGGTTTCAGTTAGAATAGTTATTTTTCTTCCCAGTAGCTGTTACGGTGCTGTGGCTTGGATTTAGTATAAATATAACTACTACCACGTTGATACCACACTGATGTTTTGATTGTTGCTAAGTAGGGCTTACCCTAAATCCAGGACTTTTCAGTGTCCCATGCCCCGCCAGTGTGCAGGTGCACAAGAGGCTGAAAGGGAGTATGGCAGTGACAGGTGACCTGAACTGGCCAAAGGGATGTTCCATCCATAAAAAAATCCTCCCTGGTACATAAACTGGGGGGGAATTGGCCAGGAGTCACATATGGCTGCTTGGGGATGGGCTGGCGTGGCTGGTGGGCCATGGTATTACTGTGCATCATTTGTTTCTCTTGGATTTTATTCTCTCTCTCTCTCATGTTGTTGTCTCCTTTTCCATTAAAATTATGTTATTATTAAATTTTATTTTGTTTCAGTTATTAAAAATGGTCCTTAGCCTGCAGGTTTTATTTTCTTTTCCTAATTCTCCTCCCCATCCCACTGTGGGGCTGGGTGGCGGGGCCAGAGGTGAGTGTGGTGATCAAGAAGCTGCATGGTACTTAGCTGCCACCTGGAGTTAAACTATGACAATGATCATGAATGAAGAATTGTATTTTCCTGCCTTTCTCTTCTCCGGATAGAAAGTCACTGCTCTTTTTTCACCATGTCCTTGTTTTTGTTTGTTTGTTTGCTTGTTTTTAACAGAGTCTCTTTTTTGTCTCTGTGGTCAAAAGAGTTAATGATCTTTAATTTTCTCTCTCCTATTCTTGTGGTCTAATGCTCCACAGTATCAGAGAAACTCCTATGTTTCTTGGTTCAAAATCTGGTTCAGTTGCCTAAGAAATGACCCTTTAGCTTTTACTGTACTCTCTAACAAATGTAAATCTTATTCTGCAAAACTCTTTCATATAGGCTGAGCTTATTCCAGTTAAAATAAGTCTTAATAAACAACACTGGAGGTGGGAGGAAGTTCTGGATTAATTTTGGCCTACTATGATATGCTTTGTAAATAGCATGTTATCCACGTTGGAATTATCTTTACCACTGTTTAGGTAAAAAAATAACAAATCAAATGGGTCTATAGTGGTAAATCTGTCTTGTGCTGTCAAAGTAGCTGCACTTGTTGGTTTTCCAAGCAAACAAAAAACCCTTGAAAAGCAACATGTCTTTTAAAATAATAAGGAGAAAACAGTATAGTAGTTAAAATCATGCCATCTATCTGAACGACAAGTGATAATATTTCCTTAACTGTAGTAAAAGTAAACTAGAGACAACCCACAGACATGGGCATTTGGTGAGTGGGTAGCAGTACAGTCATGCCTGAGGAGTAATGGCATTGTAATTGGTATTTTTTGCTTTTGCTCTCACTCTATGCAGCTTCCAACAAGTGGGTACTCTTCTGCCCCCACAACTCCTCTTATCTGTGTGGAATGAGGGACTGCAGACAACTGAGAGAATTTCTAAAACACTCCAAAGAGAATCAAACTTTTCTCTCATTATGTTTATAAGACATATGTGTTTTGTTGTTGTAAAGCTGAGCTGTCTCAGTGTGAAGCCTTCAGGAGCTCTCCATAAACATACTGGGCTACACCAAGTTCTCTTTAGTCTTGTCCTTCAGATTACTTTATTCCTACAGTAACTGCCTCCTTACCTCTCAGCAACTTTGTGCCAAAGGATGGTGAAAATAGATGGCCTTGTACTGTGAGTACTCATGTCCTTCTCATATGTATATTGCGGATATTGGTTCCAAAACAGATTACATTTTTTTCTGAAACATCCTACTCATCAGCCTCTAGGGTCATGTTCACAATCTTACTTACTGTTACGCAGTTGGTAAGGAGAATCCTGTGGAGCACATTTGACCTTTATGTGGAAAATTTGTCACAGCAGCTAGGGAACACTGTAAAATGTATAGGTTAGACTTTCTTTTGAAGTAATCAACTCTCCAGAAAAGTAATATTTTCACCCACAGATTTCTCCATTCTACTTTCACATCAGTGATCTGACTGGCAGATATTTTGCAGGGGAAGATTCTAGGGGAAATTATGTGTTCTTTTGTCTTTATTATTAAACTGTGTATTCTTCTGGCTGCTCTTCAAGACTTTGAGAACGGAACTTAGATAAAATGTTAGTTATCCTAAAGTTGTGGAAGTTGCTATTCTAAACTTAAATTGGGTTTAGTTTTTCTCACCTCTCCAAATTTAATACTGAATCTATGTGCAAGACTGGTTAACTTTGATAGTGAGTCTGATCTGACTCTTTGTGTTTGTAGCGCAGTGTTTACTTTTAGGTGCAGACCTTAAGTTTGCCAAAATTTAATTATTCACCTGTGCTTTCTGTTATGAGAGATACTTCCCCCTACACTTTAGCAGAAAATGGGAGTGGCAGTCAGGGCTGTCTGTTAAGCACTACTATTTCATGTGCCTCTATTTTATAGGATCAGAGTTTGCAATGCACACATTAATTAAAGCACTAAAAAAAGTCAGTGTTATAGACTGACACTAACCAGGCGAAAGGTCAGCTTCTTATTGAACGAAACAATGCAGTTAGGCTCGTGATTGAAGAGATTGTATGACTGGAGAAAAATACAGAGCCTGCTGCAGAAAAGTATAGCCAGCCTTACTATAGAGCAGTAATAAGCATTAGAGGTGTTAAGAATAGTGTTTTCCCCAAGGCACATACATGTGATACTGTGACTTTTAGTGAAAGCTGGCTACAGTGTGAAGAGCATTACAGAAAGCAGACAGAACTGGCATTCTTAGTTTTGTCTATGCAAAATGGAATCCTAGTGAAATATACTTAGGGACACCCAGAAATTCAGGAAAAAAAATACATGTATTTTAAATATATTATATATGTATATATATATCTGTGAATATATCTCCAATTAAGCTGGCCATACAAACTTAAAACTGCAGCAGAAGTGATATAAAATTGCATCCTGAATCTTTCTCTAAACCAGTATGACAATGGTTGAAGAAATGGAAAAGAAGACAAATCCATGGGAAAAAATGTAAATGACTGAAGACCTTATCAAATGTGTTGTATCTTATAAATGTCAGTTAATTTTTCTGGGAAAACCTTTGTAACAAAAATGTCCGCAATCATTCTGGTACAACACACGAGCGCAACTTTTCCTAGCAACAATTTTTCCTATCTGCTGTAGATAGTGATCAAACATTCAGTGTGTACTTATTATTGAAGAAAATAAAAGCCCAAATATATTCTTCCCTTCCAACTCTTCAAAAGATAAATACAGAGGTGCTGGAAAACTTAAGACACAAAGATACAAAATAAACCAGTTTTTTAAAGAGGCTTTATTAGACATAAGATAATGTTTGCTGCTGCAAATATTCTCTGACAAAGGATTGACTATAGAAGAAATTAAAAATATATCTTGAAAATGGATATACTTAAAAGTTGATATTTTATATATATTTATGTTTTAAACTGAGATATTTAGAAGTCATCCTTTCTTTAAGAAAGAAATAGAGGTAGAAAAATATTTCGGTTTCCATGAAGTAGAGAAGTAAAAATACTCATAATGTGAACAAAAAACGTATCTGTTACAGTCTGGGCATGATCACTAGATTATTGGACTTCTATTTGATGATTTCAATTTTATTTCTCTGAAGTTTTCAGTGGTAAAAAACTCATATCTTCTTTCAGGAATACAAGGAGACCAGTAGTATCTTCTTTAGAAATATACGCCTAAAAATTTTATCCATGCAAATTTGTCCCATTGTTAGGAAAGCTCAATGATAGTTGCTTAAATGCAACTTAAAACATGTGCAAAATTTCTGGAAGTTTATTCATATGCTTGAATTTAAACAAGTGCATCACCATAGAGAAATTCATAGCTATATCCAGTTTGTAAATATTTTTCATGAAAGTTGCTGCTGCTACCAACAAAAAGCCTCCATGTGTGCTATTGTGATTGGCTATTTTTGTTTCTATCCAAATCTGAAATAATTATCAAGAATCAAATTTGGTCACATAAACTGAAGTTTAATAGTTTTGTTAAAATTTTGTGTTTATTTTTTCGTAATTTCAAATTAATTGCAATTATTTGCAATTTTAAAAATATACTGATTATGCTTTTAAAGTACCAGTCACACCATAATACTCTCTGGTATGCAGCCAAAATGTTAAATGGCAATGCTTTAAATGCTAATTTTTAAAAATAATTGCTATCTCCTGTTACCCTGTGTGGCAACAAATAAGTGTGTTGTATGCTGAGTATGCCAGTTCTTCCTTAGACACAAAAATACTGAAGTTCTGTTGGGCTGCAATATGCTTTCAAAGTTGTAGTAGACACAGCAGTAGCAAGCTCTACTCTATGGAAAACATAGCATAAATATATTTTTACACTTTTAGTCAGCCATTTTTAGTCTTCAAGAAACAGGAACAGAAAAAGCACATAAAACTTGATATCTAAGTGTTAGTATTTATATCAGTTGAAAGTAAAATCATTTCTTATTGCTAGGAGCTAACTAATGAGTTGAAAACTTGTTGAAATATTAATTTATAAGTTATGGTTCAATTTGTGCTTCATTTCAAGTAATGACATAAAACTTGGGAGGATCATGTAACACAAGATACAGAAAAACACTATGGAATCCAATGAAGAAAGTCAGAGAAATTAAAAAAATATGCAAAAGGTATTATTTATGAAGTTGATTAATGAATGGAACTACTTATCAAGACATCAGTTCTCAATATTTTAGAAGACTAAGGTGTGTATATTGTGCGTGTCAGTCTGACTGGCCACAGGTGAAAACATCATAGTTTTAGTCAGGTAATGATGATGTATTAAGAATCTCTGATGGTGACATCTGTATTACTTGTTGAAGTGGACATGTGTATTATTGTGTGTTTGCACATCTAGAGTAAATTCTTACACTCCATGCAGTTCTCTATTGGACAGCAGAGGCTTCAGGAGAGGGAACATTACATCTGCTGCATTTTTGGAATTACAGGCTGCAAGATCCTTTTTCAATTTTCTGTGGCCTTTAAATAGCAAGAGATTCCTGTGAAAGCCTATTAATTGTAGCAATTGAATGTCTTCAAGAATTGTAGGGTAGCTTCTTCTATTTGAGAGGTCATGGAGGTCCAATGAGGTTCCCAGTGACTGGAAAAGTAGAATCATATTCCCTGTTTTTAGAAAGGGAAAAAAAGGGAGACCTGGGGCACTAGTCTAGTCCATCTCACCTCTGTGCCTGGCAGGATCATGGAGTAGGTCCTTCTGGAAATCATGCTATGGATAATGAAAAATAATAAGGTGATTGGTGGCAGCTAACATGGTTTCACTGAGGTTAAATCGTGCATGAGAAATATCTACACCAGGATTACCACACTGGTGGATGAGGGAAGAGCAACTGACTTGTGTAAAGCACCTGCCACTGTCCTGCATGACATTCTTGTCTCTACGCTGGAGAGATATGGATTTGAGGGATGGATCATGAGGTGGATCAGGAACTGTCTGGATGGTCTCAATTACAGAGCTGTGGTTACAGCTTGATGACCAAGTGGAGACAAGTGGCATTGCTCAGGGGTCAGTATTGGGATCAGCAGTGTTTAACATCTGGAGTGGCAGCCTGGACAGCGGGATAGAATACACCCTCACCAGATTTACCAATGACATCAAGCTCTGAGGTGCAGACAACACTCTGCAGGGAAGCAATGCCATCCAGAGGGACTTTGACAGGCTTGGGAGGTGACCCAGTGCAAACCTCCTGAACTCCAATAAGGCTGAGAGTAAGGTCCTGCAGCTGGGGTGGGGCAATCTCAAGCACAAATACACGTTGGGCGGAGAAAGGGTTGGGAGCAGCCCTGAGAAGAAGGACGGGTAGATGTTGGTTGAACAGGCAACATGTACTTGCAGCCCAGAAAGTCAACCCTGGGGGGTGACAAACAGATCAAGGGAGGTGATTTATCCATAATCTTGTGAGGAGCTCTTGTGAAACTTCATCTGGATCACTGTGTCCTGCTCTGGGACCCCCAATATAAGAAGGACAAAGACCTCTTGGACTGAGTTCAGAGGAAGCTATGAAGGCAAACGGAGGGCTGGAGGACCTCTCCAGTGAAGACAGGCTGAGAGAGCTGGGGTTGTTCACCCTGGAGAAGTGAAGGGTCTTGGGGGAACTTCCAGCAGCCTTCCAGTGCTTAAAGGGGCTACAAAAGAGCTGGAGAGGCACTGTTCACAAGGGCCTGTAGTGACAGAACAAGGGGAAGTGGTTTGAAGCTGAAAGAGGGCAGGGCTGGATTAGATATTAGGAAGAAATTATTTACTGTGAGGGAGGTGATGCACTGGCACAGGATGCCCAGAGAAGATGTGCCTCCTTGGAAATATTCAAGGGAAGGCAGGATAGAGCCTTGAGAAAGTTGGTCTAGTTGCCCATGGGAGGGTGTTGGAACTAGATGATCCTCGAGATCCCTTCCAACCCAAGCAATTCTATGATTCTGGGAATAGTTATAGTACTGACTGAGATCCCTGGTTAGGATTAAATTATCATTGAGTACAAGATCAATATTCTGAAGTTATTCTGAATATTTCCTCTCTCTAATATAAGCAAAACCAAAGATTATTATGAAAAGCTATAGATGAGGCCATATAACAAAAGCTGTGAAAATGAGATAGACTACTTTTCAACTTAGCTACAGTTTATCAATTTACTTCATTCTATACAAGATGTAAAATCATCTCCCTATTCTGAATGTTTGAACTCTACATTAATAGGAAATACATGTCAAACACTTGCCTAAAACTGTGCTCTTCTATTAAATCTTCTGAGACCTGAATTTTGAAGTGCTGAGCTTTCAGTTGCAACCAGTGATATCTCAATGTGATCCAAAAGATGAGAAATGCTTTAATAATGACCTGTTTTAATCCTGACCTGCATAAAACCCAGTGTGATCAGGGCAGTGATTTTCCCCATGTGCTCAGCACGGGTGAGGTTCAGGACACAGTGTTCTCTACAGCTTCCTTTCAGGAAGCTGTAGCCAAGTGGGGATTAACCCTTTCTCCCAGACACTAGCAACAGGATGAGAGGAAATGGTGTTATCTGTGTCAGGGAAGGTTCAGGTTGGATATCAGGAGGAATTTCTTCCCTGAAAAGATAGTTAAGTATTGGAACAGGCTGCCCAGGGAGGTGGTGGAGTCATCATCCGGGGAAGCACTCAAGAAATGACTGTTTGTAGCGCTTAGTGTCATGGTTCAGTTGTCCCGGTAGTGTTGGTCCAAGATTGGAGTTGATCATCTTGGAGATCTTTTCCAACATTAATTATTCTATGAGTATAATTTTCTTTTTTTTTTTCTCTAGAAAGATAGGTAGAAAGAAAGAGAGAGAGCAAGAAAGAAAGAGAGAAAGAGAAAGAAAGAAAAAAAGAAAGAAAGAAAGAAAATGAAAGAAAGAAAGAAAGAAAAAGAAAGAAAGAGAAAGAAAGAAACTATGATATGGCCTTTAAACAACTTTAAGCACTGACTGGAGTTGGAAAGTACAGAAGGAAAAAAACCCAATAAAACTCTAAGTGCCCGAACCCACATATTGGTCACAAGTGACAATGCTTTCAGAACTCTTGGTCTGACAAAGAAGGGCAGTAATGTGTGGGATAACATAAAAAGATATTTCCCTGAAAACAATAATACTTCTTACAAGATGAGTTTTGAAAGCTTAAGATTATAAATTCAACGTTTCATTTCCATAATAGACATAGCAGAGAAAAGATTCCCAGCAACATTCCCAAAGGTTGTTCTCTTGATGGCAATCCAGCCAGGATTATCTTCACATAATTAGATGCTCATGAGTTGTCTCCATAGGATCTTAGTTTTTCCAACTTGCCTGCCAACAGACAGCTACAGTGGATGCTGTAACTTTTTGATTCGTGAGTGCCAGTCAGCCTGATGATCAGGTTAGTCACTCTGGCTACTTGCACAATGCTTTCGGACCACACAGATCAAACTGGCAGTTTCTGCCCATCTGCTTACATGAATTAAGGTGTGTCTGTGTCCCATCACACTGTGATTAATAATTAGGATTATCTTGGACATGGTCTCAGCAGCTGCATTTACCACGAGTGAAGAACTGTACATTATGTGAAAGGTACGGCCTGTGAACATGAATGAGGGGGCAAGTGCCTCTTCAGAGAGTATTGTCCTCCCTCACAGAGTGTTTATCTCTTTTTTTTTTTGTCTCTCTTAGTCCAGAAACTACATACCCTAGGGCGTCCCATGAAAGGCAGAGCAAATTTTTAAATAAGTCTCTTGAAAAAGATGGGTTTCTCTGCTGGTAACTTGCATTTCTGTGGAGTGGCCAAACTGGCAATGGAGAGAGGCCCCAGAGAACTCTGAAGAACTTAGAGCGAGGTAGATATTGCTGACATCTGGATGTGGCATGGAGTTGTTTTTGTACAGACCACAGAATGAAGTGTGGTGAGAATATGTGTTTCAGATCTTCCTCTATCCAGGTTGCAGCAGTCTCCAATACTTGTCATTCCCATTTCATGTATCATTTCCCAAGGAAGTGTTCTAACACTTGGCCATGGAAAAGGACTTTGAAGCAGGTCCTCCTGTTGAGGTATTCAACCATGTCCTCAAGTGCTTCTGCTGCAAGGCAGCATGCGCAGACCATGAATTTGGCCTGTAGGCTGTTATTGCAGGTACTCTGGTAAGGTTGTGCAGACACAATAGTTGAGTTGAAAAGACTCTTCAGGAGTATCAAAGCAGAAATTTCAAGGATTTAGAATGCTTTTACCTAGAGCTTGAGGTAAATATCACAGATCTTTCAGGCTGGGAATTGAAGTATAGGGAAGAATTTTGACTCATTATACAGGTAGAGTACTTTGAGTTATTTCACAATAGAAAGATCAACCTGATTTTTCCTGACAATTTAACAAATGAATGACACCTTTTGTTTTAAATAGTAGTTCAGATATCCCCAAGCTTTCTATGGATTAACTTCAGCAAAATATTTCCAAAGCAATTATAAATTATTTTACACCCTCATATGTCGACTAATCCTTTAGTTAATTTGTAAATTGTCCGTTCTTTAAACAATTACCACTGTCATAGTCACTAGTTGTCACAAGAAAGGAATCCTTTCTAAAGTATTAGACAGAAATATGAAGGAATATTCACAGAGGTACAGATTTTCTGTTTTATGGAAAGAAATGAAAGGTATCATAATTTTCTAAGCACTACTGATAAGAAAAGCAGCAGGCTGGTATGAACAAAGTATGTTGTGTATAAATATTCTGATTTTCATTTTAACATAATAATTTCCTGTTCTATTTAGTGACTGAGAATCTAAATCTTGCAAGACTACAGGTACATACTGATAGTGTGCTCTGAAATATGGATTTCTCATTTTTCTTTTTAGATTGTTGCTCAAAAATGTAGGAAATGAGCAATTACAGTAAATAGTTTGAATAGACTGAGTCCACATAGATTACTAGCACAGTAAAGGATGGCATGTACTAATCACTAAAATGGACTACTGAGACAGTAAGATGAAAGAGAGGCTGGGATTTTTTTTGAAAATTATTTAGTTTACAGGCAATAGTTACATAGAAAAGGGAGGAGAAAATACAGAATTCTATTTGAATGAATTAGAAAATGGTTC
The DNA here is from genome assembly GCA_013397315.1 of Donacobius atricapilla. Lineage (NCBI taxonomy): Eukaryota > Metazoa > Chordata > Aves > Passeriformes > Mimidae > Donacobius > Donacobius atricapilla. Next base: position 61,936 of record WBMY01015707.1, read on the forward strand.
AGGGTGGTAGAGTACGGTCACTAAAACTCAGATTTAGGCAAGATTTCTTGAAAAAAACCCAGTAACTTTGCGTGCCAAAGCTCTTAAAAATAGCTGTCATTAAGATCTAAATAAACCATTGATACAATACACTACATAAATCATCGATCTTCTACTTCTCAAATCAGCAAAATATTATCAAATTAAAAAAAATAAAGCAAATAATTCCTAATAAATTTTCAGGTATTTCTAGCAAAAATGACAAAAATAAAGAAGCAGTAAAGATGAAAAAGAACAACTACAAGTATATGAAGACATTCAGAGACAAAAATCTAACCTAAAATAAAAGTCTCAGCTTCCACTGAGTGACACCTGAGACCATCAATTGTTTATAGAGATGGTCCTATACAATGTTCAGTATTTCAAATAAAAAATAGTCATATTGCAGTGATTGCTGGCTACAATGAACATATTAGTTTTTCTGCAGAGTATATTTCTCTCCTTCACTATGGACAGTGTTGTCAAGAGAAAATATGTTTTATAAGAAGCTGCACTGGGGGAGGAGTTGAGGGCCTATAACCCCTGCTGCCCATCACATGGGGGAGCTGGAAGTGGGCAGCAGCCGCCTTTTAGTGTGATGTTCCACAGCTAGATGATTCAGTTCTATGGAAAATCCTTTTAGAACTTGACCTTGACAAAGCAATGATGCATTAGTTTCTATGCTACTCTCTTTTCTGCCATCCCTTCTCTAGGGCTGGGAAACATTTCTAGGCAGCAGGGAGATGGGAAACAAAGAGCATTTCACAGTTCAGGTCAGGTAATGATTTCAAGGACTGGTTGCAGAGGAGAGGGCACAGGCAGCTAGGCAGTTAAAATACACTGCACCAGCCACCCTACATTTCATCCACAGCCACATGCTTTTGAGAAGGAGAGATACATAAGGGAGCTTTCTCTGCTTTCAAGAGTGGTTCTGTTACTTAAAGGTCATTGGTATATCTCTCTAGCACAAATGGAAGCTGCTTGTCTCATCTAACTTTCTGTATATCCAAGCACTATAAAGGGCCTTACTGAGTGGAAGACCAAAATTCTACGGCAGTGTAAGCAGGTTGCCCAGTCTCCTCACTCTGGACATCTCCATACCCCAGACTAGGGAAATGAAGTACCCAGTAGATGTGCTGTGAGTAATAACCATTGTGGAAATAGGTATGTGGGAAGATATTGCTTCAGCTGTCTGCATTAATTATTTACTAGTGGTCTCATCAGGACGAGCATCAGCGCTGAGGCTGGATATGTGGGATAATCTCATGATCTGTCTTTGGGCAGGAAATGCAACTGGACAGTAATTTACAGAGAAATAACATAACCTCCAACTCCCCAGAACTGATACCACCCTGTCATATCTCATCATTATGCAAGCGTGAAACAGCTGCCTGTCTCCATCCACCTCAGGTTTTCAGCCAGAAGAATTGCTGAAATACATCTTTTAAGCTTGCAAGACTTTTTAAAACATGCATAAGGCTTGAACATGGAATGTTACTCAATGATTTTTATAGGCAACTTCACAGCCAATTTCTGCTCTGATTGAGACCTATCAAACATCTTTTAGAAAGCAGCTCAGGTCTTTGTACAATATTAAAAGTGGAGTTTATTGCATTTCTTTTTTGATAGTATGCATGTTTTACCATCACTGATCTCATTTCTCTTAATTGTATTTTGTTCTTAAGACGAAGCTTAACAAACAAATAGTTTACATATACATATATCAAACAGTTCAGCTGGAAGACAAATTGTTAGTCTTAGTTGTTTAAGAGCAGTGAAAAGGAGAAAAAATTAATTTGGTCCAAAATAGACGGTAAAAATTGAGGCTAGAGTTTCTCAGTGGAGTTAGTAAGAGCTATTACTTAATAAAATGAGTTTCTTCAGTAAAACAGTAGGTGCTCATGATCCAGAGTTCATGGTATATGCTTTTGAGGGTGGTGAATATGCTCCAGATGAGCTCTATGTTGATTTTATAGACAAAATACCACTAGAAGTTGGTGTGCATCTTCTGTTTAGTTCTTCTCAGCAGACCCTAATGTTGCTCTCATATGTGAACCACATTGGTTATACAGGCACAGTAGAAATTATTCACTTCACACATAAAAGCTCCCAGGTTTCATCTACATCAGTGTTTTAGTTTGATATGTGATTCTGGATGTGATGGAGGGATGCCCACTAACCTGCCAATGATTGAATGTATCCTATCCGTTGGATGAGTGGGAAGATGCTGCTAAGGTAGCTTTTCCACTGGCTTTACTGCCATGCATCTCAGGCTGCCACCCAAAAAAACAGGAGGATCTGAGCATGTCAGTTGATTTCCTTCAGGTACACTGGAACAATTGTTCCAGGACAATGTTCTTGAAATCCTCTGGGCATAATCCTTCATGTGGAAATTCAGAAGGTAGAAGAGAAGTCCCAGCTTTGAAAGTGTTGCCATCAGGAGACAGAACACCTTTTGTTTTAGTTTGTAGGTACTGTTTTTGTGGAACAGAAATATTACCTATCAACTGTGTATTTGTTTGGTTTTGTTTCCTTGTTTGTTGCATCAACAAAATCTGCACCTGTTTGTTTTGGCACCAGGAACATTTAGTTATCTGATCTGTATAAACATTTCCCACCTGCCTTGCTTATCTCTCCTCCAGTGATAAATACCCACTACTCTTGTGGGTAATTCGCAGACTGAGTAATCCAGGAGAGGCAAATTCTTTAGGACATCTGCAAACACTTCTTTTTTAACATGTGCTTTTGTGTTAAAATCTATGAGAGAGGATTTTTTGTTTAAGATACATGGGGAGAAGGAAAATGCATTTCTTGATGATGTGCTGTTATGATGAGCAGGCATTAATAATTGACATTCGTGGTGAGACAGAAGGCAGTATGTACTCTGAGGGATTGTGATGATATCATGGTAACCATGAGAGCAAAGCCCGGGTGGTCTGTGATGACGGCAGATATGTGCATTGCTTTATGCAAGCTGTTCCTCTGTTGGGTAGTTTATATTTGATGGAAACCCGTTTATTAAACTCATACGTAAAATACCTACACGTACTCCTGAAAGTTTGCTGGGGACAGGATTGGGTCAGTTCAGATGCACAAACATGAGGAGAACAAACAGCTACTAACAGGCATCATCCCAGCGAAATGAAGCAGAATTTCTGTCCTTGTGTTACAAGGGGAATATCTGTGCTGCAAGGGAGGAACCTGCAGATGGATGAGCCTCTTTTCCAGAACCAGTAGGTGAGATTTTCATCCTGTGTCCCCAGGATGCAGCCTGCTTTATGAGAGATTATAGATAGCTCCTATGAATTGTTGTAGTTGCAATTGCCTTTGGTAATCTCAGTCCTCTCCCAAATATAGTGCAAAGATGTATCTCCTCTGTGGTTACTGGCATGCATCTCCTTGTATTTCTGTAACTTAAAAAGAGTATGATCATACAGAGAGCTGCCTGTATTCCTCACACACTCACAAACCAGTGTATAGTAACTCCTGAGAAAAAGATTATTTTCTGAGATGTTTTTTTTCTTGATAATTAATACACTTATCAAAAAAAGTTATTATTTTCATTCTAATCATTTGGCAACTCAATTAACATGGTGATAACCACCTCAAAGGGCAGCACTTTGAATCAGGTCCCACCTTTTCAGAATGGTGAAAATGGGCAGATTTGGATCTGTCTGGTACAGGACGGTGAACCTCCAACCCACTTTTTGCTGAGGTGTTAGTATCTTAGTTTTCTGCTGCCTTTCCTCTTCCTTGAGGGAAGGATGTATGCTAGCAATGATACAGGGCATCACACAGAGCTGCTACTCATTTCAGCATTTTTAACTAAGGCTTTTTGTACATTCTTAGTTTTCACTGATGTTCAGGTGTTCTGTTTAGCTGCATGAGCTGATAAAGAAACTGACTTTTGACACTGGAGAATCAGTCTGGTGTGGGGATTTCTTCATTGGAAGAGAACTGTTTTCACAACAGCAGTGTGACAAAGGACCAGCCATCATTGGGTACTTCTATGCTGTACTTATAAATATGTGTGCCTGGGAAAATAAATATGTAGCAGGATGCTGCAGAGCACTTGACATAAAATGTATTTTGGGTCTCTGCTCTGGTATGCAACCCTGCTGTATAAACCTCTGTTTTGGGTAGTACCTGTTCGACCGTAGTATGGCTTCAGGCTAAGTATGAGCAGGGTTGTCATATCTTGTTTGTCTTATCCTTTGCATAAAGGATGACAAAATCCTGAAAAATTTTAGACATAAGATTTATGCTCTTATCCCCAGCCTTCTAAGACATGGACTGGGTTCTCAAGTGCTGACATTAATTGAATATTTTTGTTTATTTCTTCTTCTGCCTGAATACACTGCTTAGGCAGTTTTAAAATTCTTTCTCTTAGCTGATACCTTAGTTTTATGGAAATACATTCACATAGCTTTAGAATTTATTAATCTGTAAACTCAAATAAGTATGAACCTACATGTTTAGAGAAAAGAGAATGTTGGTTGGAAAAAAGAAAATCTCTTCAACATTGGAGTTTTATTTATCACTGAAATGTAAGGTACTGAATAATGGTAAATTTAGGTAGTTCTTTGAATTAAGACATGATAATCTTAGTATATAAGAAAATATTTGATAGAATAGAAGTGGAATTAATGTGTTCTTTATAATTCCTCACTGTCCAGAGGGATAGGTAAGGATTGCTGCCTGAGTGCCTCAGTTTCTCCTCATACTATATCTGCAGCCTAGTTATCTGGATTCTCTCTTTGGCTTTTCCTGTTATTATCTGTTTTGTATTATTTCCACATAAGTTAAAATATTTAACAACAAAAAAAAAAGCTTAAAAATGGATAAGAAAACCTAAATATAACAAAAATGCACCTCATTTCTTTTTCTCCCCTTCCCCTTATACTCAAACATTCTGTGTGACGACAAAATATTTGAGTGACCTTGGGAAGAGAGGAAGAATGGTTCAGTGACAGGAAATTTTGCACTCCATCTTTATGAATGACAGACCTGTTTCAGGTAAAAACAAAATTTTCTGGTGTCTGTCCATAGAACCTGTGGAGCTTATTGATCTTTCTCACTTGCATTTACTCCTCAGACATTCATTGCCACAAGGTAGGTTAAAAAGCAAGTTCCTACAGAGTCTGAGAATCAGTCTTCAAAGCTGAATAATTTACATTGTATTCTCACCCTGTTTTTCCCCCAGGGTTGAAGAGCTATTATTTAGGTGTGGGATTTACCTACCAAAATTAGCATATTGTTTTTTTTTTTTCTATTAACATTCAGATTTAGCTCAGAAAAAAGTATTCATCCATTTCAACTTTCTGGTTTGTGCCAACCCAGCTTATTACATGCTTAAAAGGCCAAAATGCAAAAATTGGCATTAAAAAAGCAGGAAACATATAATATTGGCATAAACCCTGTATTTCCTGTTTTAGAACACAAGGTGTAAATAAACACCACATTTTTAGTCCAATAAATGAGATCTCTTCCAAGAAAAGTAAATAAAATGGCTCTTTCTGTTTACTTTGTATAGAAACCATTTGTTGAGAACTGAGCTCTTGTATCTGAAAAGCACAATCAACAATTATTTGCTCATTTATGAAAACATTATTACATCTATTTCTCTCAGTAGGAGTATGTGATCAGGCTGTTTTTGCCATGATGTCAACAGTTCATTCCTGTCCTGTGGAGTTATTTTCCACAGACTTATTTTCAGGCCCAATTGAGTTCCCTGATAAAGTTTACATGATTTCATAAGCAGTAGCTTGAGAGTAATGTGGTGGGTAACAACTGGAGAGGAGGAAGGATCTGTTTGAAAAGTTGGTGGTGAACTTGGAGGAGTGTCTGTTGAACCAGGATTTCAAAACTCTCCTTGCTAGGATGAGTTTGCTTTTTCCTACCCAAGTCTTACAAGGGGTCCAATTAAAAAGGTTTATCTTGGAATCCAGCTCAGATGTTTTGCTACACGTAGGCTCTATGTTCCTCGTTTGACAGTCAGTGTTCAATACTGGTTTCTCATCTCACCTGGTTTTCCAAGAGTTCTTAAAATTTCCTTTTCAGATTTAGATAGTTGCACTGGTTTGTTTTGCATTATATGAAACATTTCAGACTATGCTTTAATCCATTTCTGTGTATTGGGGTTTTTTTTCTGATGTTTAAGGCACAACCAGAAAGTTGTTTAAGTTTCCCAATAAAGTTATTTTGGTTTCAAGAATACCACCTAAATATTTTTTCTTTAGTTTCAATACACGTGGTGACAAATTATGTATTTTTCCAGGTTGTTTGAAATACACTTTTATATATGGATACTGTGGGTATTCAAACAGATTTTACCCTCCAAAACCAGATACGAACACATTTTATTTCTCTGTTTTAATTTGAAGGTTAAATTAAAGTCATAGAAGCATAGAACATCCTAAGTTGGAAGGGACCCCTAAGGATCATGGATGTCCAGCTCCTGGCCTTGCACAGGACTGCTCCAAGAATCGCACCACGTACATGAGAGCAGTGTGCAAAATTATTCTACTAACATTTTGGAATTATTTATGGGTAGCAGATTTACATATTTAATATTAAAAATTAAATTTTAAATGGGAATTATGAATTGAGGCTATGAATCTCTTTTTTCTACCAAGCAGGCAATATAGCAGAATTCTTAATGTGAGATATTTTCACAAATTGCACTGTACTAGCTGATGATGGAGTAGAAATTTGACTGATATTGATGGACATCTCTGCATTGGTACTGAGCAGGAATACACACCAGCTAATTATAGCATAGGATAAATCTCCCTCACTTCTCAGAGCAGTCAGAGAAGAGAGAGCAACTTTTCCAAGGGACAGTTTAGAGCAGGAGCCTCACAGCTGTTCTTATTTGTGCCCTGAAGGATCATGTGATAGAGTCCTGTCAGCCTCTAATTATCTGTATAATCTAAGGTTTGTATAAGATCTGATGTTATAGCAGCTAATCCTTCCTCATGTTCGTAAGATAAGTATTATGATATAAAATGACTATATTCATGTTAACTTTACATAGAGTAGAAAGTTGCAATGTTGGTAAGTTTTATGAAAATGTCTGTTACAAAATTACACAAAATCACATTATTATTTTCAATAAACAGGCATAAAGACAATATGATTAGCAGCTGAACATTTAAGCTTTCTTTTAGGTGGATTTCTTAAAGACAAATAAGGGGGCAGTGAAGTAAGAATGTGTCCCCTTATTCAGTAGTTAATAGCTACCATTACTTGCTATCCCAGATTAGTAAAGCTATACTTCTCGGTTAAGGCATGCACACCACACAGATCTCATTTTTTTGAAAAGCAGTCTGAAAGATTTATTGCATTTTGCCTTTAAGTTTTAAGGGAAAAGGTTAAAAACATGTAGTAACTCTGGGTCCAGGCATTTCATGTTGTAAAATACATGAAGTCTCATGAAAGTATCACAAGTCCCAGTACAATCAGGGAAAACAGTTCTTATGATTTTAGTCTTAAATACCTGCAAATTTTAGTTTTCTTTGGTCAAATCATAACACTATGTATTCTTGTTAGGACAATTTTTTTGCCAAGGATTATATATTTAAATTCCTTGGCTCATCTTACTGCATCCTGCGGCATTCCCAGCTTTGTTCTCAGTCCAGTTATCAGTTCCACATGTCATCAAAGGAATACACAGGCTTTGGGTACCTGTTTAATATGCTCCTTTTAGTTTCGCTTTCTCAATTTACTGAACAGCTGCACAGAAAAAAAAACCTGAAAGCAGCCCAGCCCAGCCCATGTGTTTAAAACATGCAGTCCTATACATAATATGCCTGTTAAAACATTAATATCTAAACTATTAATTTAATTAGGGAAAATATAATCCTATGGCACACACCTTAACATTGTAAAAATTACAAAGTTCATCACTGTCTACAACCTAAAATTTGTGTTGAAAGATGTATACTTGAATGAACCTATCTGCTAAAAAATAAGCAAAGTAAGCCTCAGCACTGTGGTATTGCCTAACATTTAATCGACATTCAAGAAGCCTGAGGCTCCTCTGGGATGTACATACTTTTCAAAAGTAGTGCTGGTTTAATTAGTCTGCATTAAGCTCCACTTCCAGCTGCTAATTCAAGCCATTCCCTTTCACTGTGCTGGGGCAGCTAGTTGTGCAGCTCAGAACTTCAACCAACCGAAACCTACTATTTTCTCTGCTGGACACCTGTCAGTGAGATCAGTTCCCCACTTTGGTTCACAGTGTGTATGAGTAAATTCTTACGCCAGGAGAAATAAAGAGATAATAAAATGTCCGGAATGAGAGGCAAAGGTGCTTTAACAAAGGCTGTTGAAAGTTTTAGAGACAGTAGAGAAACCTTTCACATCTTCCCATGTCAGTAAAGTTCAAGTAATTCATACTTTTTGTTATATGTACATCAAGAACTCTTTAATATATACATATATATCAAAGATTGTGAAGGAATGGACTAAAAAAAACAGTCTGTCATGGCTTAGGAATGGTATTCTCCATGCCTCTCTGGAACTGGATGGCAATTTTCTTTCAAATATTCTGCCAGGGTCCTGTAGTTGTTTATCAGGGTCCTGTAGTTGTTTAGGGGTGAACTTTCAAACCAGTGGAGCAGAATAATCCTTCAAAAGATGACCCATTTTCTCCCACATTCCATGCCACTCATGGGGCAGATCTCCCTAGAAATCTCTTTCATGACTCTAAACATGGTGGGGACCCCACTAAGGAGACCTGGAAGACTTAGGAACAAGAATATGCTTTCCCTAACATCCAAGGGAATTCAAGCCTCAAAAACTGTTGTAGCAGGCCTGAAGGAGGAAAAGGCGGTAAAAGGCTGGGGAAAATCATCCTCCCCTCTTCCCTCCAGAGGCTGCATATGATTAATGGATTCCCAAAGTAGTGCCCGAGGTAAGAGTAGGAGAGCAGCACTGCATCCACATCCCAAAACACCTTCACTACCCTTGACATCATGTCATAAAGTGATATTCCATAGTAGAGCAAAGCAATCCTGATCCCTCTTCCTGCTTTGAAAAAGAGCTCCATGGTGGGCACATAATGCACATATGGAAAGATATACAGGGTCAGGTGCCACAGCCACATGAACAGACCAAGCAACATTGTGACCAGTGGCACCAGACCTAATACAGCAAATACTTAGATCAAACTTGTTTCCAACCTGCCCCGGGCAGATCTATTGTTATCTCAACCCTTCATGACCTACGCTGGGTGCCAAATATGGCTGTTGTGGTTTAGGAATTGCACTCCTGAATTAAGTGTTCCCACTGAAACCACTCCAACACATGCACTGCTCGCTCCCTCTTCCCTGTCTCACTCCATTCCCTACCTGGCACTGAGAGGAGAATTGGAAGCACAGAAGGCAAAGATCATGGGTTGAGATAAGAACAATTTACTGGAAATGGCAACGAGATAAAAAAATAAAAAGTAACCGACAATATTAACAGCAAAAGTGTACAAGGGAAGCGAATGATTCCCATGTGAATTCTCNAGGAGGAAAAGGCGGTAAAAGGCTGGGGAAAATCATCCTCCCCTCTTCCCTCCAGAGGCTGCATATGATTAATGGATTCCCAAAGTAGTGCCCGAGGTAAGAGTAGGAGAGCAGCACTGCATCCACATCCCAAAACACCTTCACTACCCTTGACATCATGTCATAAAGTGATATTCCATAGTAGAGCAAAGCAATCCTGATCCCTCTTCCTGCTTTGAAAAAGAGCTCCATGGTGGGCACATAATGCACATATGGAAAGATATACAGGGTCAGGTGCCACAGCCACATGAACAGACCAAGCAACATTGTGACCAGTGGCACCAGACCTAATACAGCAAATACTTAGATCAAACTTGTTTCCAACCTGCCCCGGGCAGATCTATTGTTATCTCAACCCTTCATGACCTACGCTGGGTGCCAAATATGGCTGTTGTGGTTTAGGAATTGCACTCCTGAATTAAGTGTTCCCACTGAAACCACTCCAACACATGCACTGCTCGCTCCCTCTTCCCTGTCTCACTCCATTCCCTACCTGGCACTGAGAGGAGAATTGGAAGCACAGAAGGCAAAGATCATGGGTTGAGATAAGAACAATTTACTGGAAATGGCAACGAGATAAAAAAATAAAAAGTAACCGACAATATTAACAGCAAAAGTGTACAAGGGAAGCGAATGATTCCCATGTGAATTCTCACCCTTGCACAGGACGATACCTGACTGCCATCACACTACCCCGATCCTTTCCCCATTCCAAAAAAGGCATGAGGTGGTATAAAATAACCTCTGGGCCCTGGCCTCTGCTAAAATTAACCCTGTCCTGGCTGGAGCCAGCAAATAACAAATCATCCTGCCTGAAGAGCTGAGTTAACTTTTCCAGTGCAACTTCAGTCCACAAATTATTTTATCTACCTTGCACATATATCTAGAGGTTTTCTTCATTACACAGTGCATCATTTTTTTCTATAAATAAGTTGCAGATGTCCTTTGTCACAAAAAAAGGGGACAAGATGAAAAAGTCTATTATCTTTTTTCTCCAAGTGACATTTAAAGCAAATAAAGGGTTAGAATCGAAGGTCATTCTTTCTCTTGTTTATCCAATTCTATGCATAAGAACAGGATTTTAAGAGCCATACTAGCTGTTTACTGCTAACATTAAAAAGGAAGATTCTTTTTCTTTTATTCATGAGTATTTCTGTGCCATGCCAGAGATTCTTTTTTTATACCAATTGAGTGAGTTATGCTGGCCCACTTACAGATTGTACGAGAGTATGAGTATCATAGTTCTTTTTCAACATCTGTTTAATCCATCCTTCCTACCTGTATATTCTGATAAGACTCTTTCTTCTTTTAAAGCAGAAAGCCAATTTTAGATGCTTTTGTTTCTAGGCAATTGTTCCTGACCCCATGCCCCAGTTTTGGTTGTGCCAACACTCCTGCACATGGAGTTGCCTGGGTTAGGAAAAAAGCTTTCAGGATTTTTCAGTTTGTTATTTAACCTGAAAATTTTAACTAAGTGCATCTACAGCATATTTCCATAAATGCTTTGAATTGCCACAACTCAGGTGACAATAAACTTCATCACAAGGGGAGGAAACATTGGTAAGGGTGAAGAGTGATGTGTGAAAAAAAGGAGGGTATCTTGTGAGATATTTCATGATTGATAGGATATTTTTAATAAAGTTAAAGCATTTTTGAAGTTATTAACATTTAAAACCATATTACAAATGTCAGGAAAAAAATTTTAGTCATGGATCCTCCTTTTCAGCACCACATCTTTTGGACATATTCTTATTAATTTTAGCCCTGATATTACAGTTGTGTGCAGAAGTGGAACACTTGCTCAAATTCACTTATTTCCTTTATCCATTTTTAAAATCTTTTAATAATGTTTGTTATCTGGGAAAGTTTGCTTTTCTGCTCTTAATGGCCTGGGTCATAATTTCCATTGCAGAGTTTGATCTTTCTACAGATTACAGGTAGCAGTAATACTGCTAATAAGAAAACCCCAGCAGACAAGGAATATACAACAGAATTTAATAGTCCCATCACCAAAAAGCTTTTTTCATATGAATAACATGTGTCTGAAACAGCTCTCTTAAATGAAATGAAATGAAATGAAATGAACTAATATGCAAACTCTCCAAGACATCCATACTTATGGAATTTGGATTTGGTCCTTTGCTCTTGCTCATTTTGGAGCTGCGTGGTTATGAGACACCTTTTTTCTTCTTGTGGGTATGCTGCTTATTCAATTGTCTGGGCTGTAAAGCTCCACACCTTAGAGCAACATTTTCCACTTCTCTTCTGCTACTCAGGGTGAGAGAGGGGGATGGACCTTCTAGTATCAGTCACTTTCTCTACACCAATCCCTCCTCTTCTCCAGAAAAGGTCTACATTTTTTCTAATTCATTTGGCTTTGTATGGGATTGCTAGTTGTATAACCTTGAAGGCAACAGCTCTTTACACTTTGAAATCAGGACAAGCTGTTTTTAATTTTTATTGTTGAAGCTAAAAAAGAACTCGCTTTAATATTTTCAGTAATGTTCTCCCAAAATTTATTTTCATGTCAGTACACTCTCTTCACACCCTCAATAATTCCACTACGATACTTAAAATAACTAGTTATTTCTTTAATTTCCAGCTCTACCTTTGGGAAGTGTAGCAGATTGTCCTCTCATTAATTCAATTTTTATTATTTAATCTCAGCCATTTTAATTTTCAGTTATATGTCTTATTAATATACTGATTTGATAGCTTTCCTAGTCATCACTAATAATTTTTATTTCAGAGTTTGACATTTTCTCTTTAATGTCCCTTTACTTTAACATAGACTAATTTTTTAAAAAAATCATCAGTTTCCCAGTAACCTATTTTGCTGTCTTTCATCTTTTCCTACAAAATGAAATTCAACTAATTGTATGGTTTAGCTGTTCATTCCTCAATTATGAACTGTAGAGACTGTGAGGAGATGGACAGGTTTTATGTGATATACATTATAGAAACTTGGTCTTTGGTCTATAGAAACTATAGGTCTTTGGCTGTGAAAATAAACAGGAATTTAAAAATTCATCAGAATTAAATGAAGTGGAAACCTAAATCCATATTCTAGGCTAAGAACCTAATTTGTTTTGCCATACATAACACAGGTTTTCCTTTAAATGGCCCTTCACCAAGAAAAATAGATATGATGACTTATTATCCTTAATTCTACCAGAGGACATGCAGAAATGTTCACACTCAAGACCATACACGCTTGAAGTTATATAATGGCCTCCCTTATACAGTCTCTCACTCTTGTGTAGAAACGTAATAATAGCCTCTCACAGGACTGCCTCAAGGTATAGCTGGATGGTGTTTGGAGAAATCACCACCAACTTTCAGATCATAAAAAGGATGGCTCAGTTCTCATTAATAACTATGTTCCCTCATTGTTGCTGAAATTTACCAAACTTAAAATGGGAACATTCATATGTCAGTTATTCTGTTTTAATCCTTTGTTCTGCAAAGGATTCTACTGCTTGGTATGATGAGTGGATTGTATGAATGGTGATGATGGTGCAGGTGCTCTGTCAAATTGCACTGATGCTACACAGCAAGTGTGACTCCCTTGAGTTTACCAAAGGATGTCCAAACAGTCCCCATCCGCAACAAACACCACTTCCTAGCATTTTGCTACTGTCTTTACCTTACTTCATTCCATATGCTGTTGTCTGTGTATACAGTGATTGTTCAGACTTTTTGATAGCATGAACATGAAATGAGTGTATATAAAAATAATTTTTTCTCAATTTCAGTAACTCTTTCTTCCCTACTTGATTATATGGCATCAGTTACTACCTTCTGTAGTTTGTATCTGTCTGCACAAATGAGCAGATGAGATGTTTTGCATCAGATATGAGAAATTTTTTAGTAACTGATCCTTTATTCCAACACTTGTTAATTTAGAAACAGATAATTTTTAATAAAAGGTTTTAATTGTGGTCTCATTTATGGCAGCTAAATTATTGTAAAATTGAAAAATCTCTTGGATATCCAATATTCTTATGGGAAGCATGACTTCACACATGTTCAATACGGCACATTTAATTTTACTGATAAAATCTGAAATTCATGTAATCTCACTCACAACTTTATATTCTTTCAATTAAAAAATATTCTCTTTTTATATCTGCCCCTTTCCACACTGCTAGAAATGGCAAAATCAGGCTTCTGAGATTACCTTTCTTTCTTCAAGTGAAATGCAATTACTGGAGAAAACATGAAGCCCTACATTATTTACATAAGAATTCTACAGATGGAGCCTGACATAAGGGTGATTCAGTGGTGTGGGTTACGGAGAAATTTCTCCAAACCTTTTTGCACAACTAGGAATAACTGATCTAGTGTTTTTCTGAGACTTGGAAAGAAAAATATCCTTTTTTTCCTTCTATACTGTATTTTGAGTAATTATGAATTCCAGGTATTTTCTTTTGGTCACCTCACTGTCTTCTTCACTGGGCATTGCATCAGACCTCACTGGCAAAAGTCCTTAGGCTGGAAGTATAGGTACACCTAGCTTTGCTAACTTGAGCAGAATTTTGCAGCTGAAGTGGTTTAATTGTGTTTTGATGAGATTATAAGCCTCTGTAAAAGAATGAACGTAAATTAATGTATTGAAATTAATGCTTACAAAGTACTCATAGAGCAAATTCTTGTCAAACACTATAGCAGTCTGTATAACAAAGGACTGTTTCTCAGGAACCAAAAATGCATATATTTTCTAACATTTCAAAACTGCTGTAGCATTTTTCTTATTTTTAATAAAACCTAAATCCAGGGTTCAGTAGACAGAGGAATACTGAGATCAGTGAGTGTTTTGCAGTTTAATGACAGAATGAGATAGGCCTGGAGTTCTGTGACTGTTTATTTTTTAGAGTCCAGTTTCAAATCATGCAATGTATCTTCAGTTTTATTTTAATGAGATACAAGGGTACATACTCAGCTTCTTGTTGATCTGAAAAAGGTACAAAAGAAATGCAGAAACCTGGTGCTTTCATTGAAACCATGGAAAACCAAGGGTCCTCAGTGTTTTCATAAGATGTGTGTTAAGTGCCTCAGGCTCATGAGAAAAGTTGGAGTCCCCCAAATAGAACACAAGTGCTTTTCATATAATCTCCAAAACCTCCATCAAAATTACTCTGGTTTATGGTACTAGAATCAACACAAGTTATAAGTTAAACTAAACCAAAAAAATTGGTACCAAAATGGATAACCCAAATCTTCTGATTCATTACCTCCTTCAACCCAAACTTGATGTATCCTTCAGCTGACACTAAAATACTCAGCATTAATCTATCGTTATGAATGCCACTGTTCTCTACAATTTTCTAAAGATTAGATTTTCTTGAGTATTATAATTGGCAACTTGGCAGAGCATAAAGTATGAGAAAATGAATTGAAAGAACAGTCTGTGCTTGCAAATTCATAGCATTTACATATGAACTATCTGCAATTTCTTTGGAAAATTTGTATTCTGAGTACGAGCTACTGACCTCACTTGCAAATCCATTACCCCATATTCATGATGAGTACCATTTTCTGATAGTTTCCCCTGTGTAAAGAATCATCTCATATTTTTAGCATGTAACTCAAACACAACCTTAAAGTAACTTTTGCTCTGTAATTTTTTAATGCTGATGAAGGTGAGAAAATACAGACAAACCTGCTCCTTTACTGCTTTATCTGACTTTTGTACTGACTTTTGTCAAAAATAGTGAAGATATTTTCTTAAAAATTCAAGGCTGTTGGTTTGGCTCACTTCCCCATGGAGGACTGCTGGAGTACACTCTACCTGGTTTAGACCTCATTCATTCGCTGGAAGCTTGTCCCATATCCAGATATTCGGGTTCTGTAAGGATAGAGTGCAATATAAAAGCCTAAAAGACATCAAGTCAAATGAGAAGGGAGCTGGGGAAGGGTCTGGAGCATGAGTCTGATGAAAAGCAGCTGAGGGAACTCAGGGTGTTTAGCCTGGAGAAAAGAAGACTCAGAAGGGACCTTATTGCTCTCTACAATTCCCTGAAAGGACGATGTAGCCAGGTGGGACTTCATCTCATTTCCCAAGGAAAGGGCTTCAAGTTGTGCCAGGGTAGGTTTAGATTGGACACGAGGGAAACTTTCTACACTGGAAGGCTGGTCAAGCACTGTGTCCTAGGTTACAA